>JAANSP010002617.1:0-12504 GCA_036850745.1 Homidia socia | reverse complement strand
ACGTACACAACGTGTCCATCAGAACCCTCAGTGGGTTTCCACCATCTTTCCCAAAAGCTTCCAGGGTAGCTTCCTAGCATGTCTTGTATTCTTCCAGCTTCCTTAAAGTTGCCTGTCGGCGACAATATGTAAAATATATTGGGCCAGTCCAGAGCAGCCTCTTTGGTGCTTATGAAACCGTAACCTCCAAGTGCAGACTCGCCACGAATCATTCCTGTTCCGTGGGACAGCCATTCAAATACGGAGGCTAAGGAGAGATCCCGATCAAGCATGCCTGAAATAGGTGCTTCCATAATGAATGAAGAAATGGCGCTAACATGGTCCTGGAGATTACGGCCCACTGGCAAATTGACAAGAGGTTTAATCTGAAACGAAAAATGGCATAAATAATAAGCAGTTGCTGTTTTTAAAAAAACAAATGGATATTGTTCTTTTGGAACAACGGCGCACCCCAACTTCCAGTAAGTGCTCTTGGGGTCCTATTCCAGACAACATAAGTAGTTGCGGAGTATTAATGGCACCACAACTAATAATGATTTCCTTAGTGGCAAGAGCAAGCTTTGGGACTCCATGATGCAAGTAGGAGACTCCAGTGGCCGTTAACGTCGCATCAAAGTGAATCTTTTATGAAAAATTGTTGATTGAGATTTTTTATGCATTTTAAAGATTTTTTTAAGATTTGCTTCTTTTCAAATGACAATACTTTCCAAGCTTTAATACCTTTGTTGCATACGCGTATCTTCGGATTTGCAAATTTTTATTCAACAGGTTTGGTACAATGTAGCCTCTATATGTGCTAAATCGAACTCCACGCTTTTGTGTTGTATCAAAAGGCCCAAAACCTTCGGATTTGCAATTAAAGAGCTCGTTAAAAATTAAATTAACCATTTAGTATCATGAGCTGTATGTATGCAAATTTTCTAATCATTTGGAGTTATTTTAGTAATTAACCAAAAATTATTACCTTGCATCTGAATTGCGTTAGGATCTGCTGAGGTTTGGTAACCAAGTTCTTCTGCAGCAGCAAGCCAATATTTCAACGAGGGCTTGTGAGTCATCGGTTCAATTCGCATTGGTCCACCACGCCCATGAAATTGCTGCGGTGATGTAGGAATGCTATGCCCTGCTGCTTGTGTTATAGTATATGAAGTTTGTAATTTTAGCATAAAAACATGTTAAAGTAGCAAAAGTTATAAAAACATTTACAACGAATAAAACACGTCAAACATGAAAACGATCCATGACTTAAAAAACCATACCGCTTTCTTCCCAATGGCCATGATAATCTTCAAGCCTTCGAAAGTATTTCAAAACGCTATGATAATTCCATCGGGGATCGCCTGTCGACATTAATAAATGTGTATACCGCTTTCTTCCCAATGGCCATGATAATCTTCAAGCCTTCGAAAGTATTTCAAAACGCTATGATAATTCCATCGGGGATCGCCTGTCGACATCAATAAATGTGTACAATGTTACGGTTACATGCAAATCAGTTTAAAAAATATGAATCTCCTTCCACCTACCTGTAAGATTAGCCCATAGGTCGAAATCATTTGGATTACCTGTGGGAAAAAATTTGGGGTTTCACCAAAAACTTTTTGAATATAAATTTTGGGAGTTTTTTGGGAGTTAATGATAAAAAGTCCTACGCATTACCTCTGTTGTACTGCATCCAATTGTTGTTCGAACAGCCACCCAATCCTCGACCTCTTGGGTATGGCATGCGCTTAAAAAATAACACAATCAATCCTTTAAAATTGAATTGCTCATTCTTTCATTTTTCATTCTTTGATTCACTTTTTTTCACCAACACTACCTGATCAATAAATGCAAATCCACTGTTATTTAGAGGTTCCGTTGAGTATTCCCAATCAATGATTGGCTGCCCTAAAAGAACTGGATTAACTGCTGGAATGTATGAAAGGTGGATGCGGATCCCCACCCGCTTCAAGCAAAAGCACTCTAAAATTTTCAGATAATCTTGCCGCTACCGCACTCCCCGCCGAGCCCCCTCCAACTGTTGCACAAAAAATTAGCATAAAATTAAAAATAATTTAAGCCCACGACAAGCACCACAAAAAAAGTAGAAAACGTTAACTTTATTATTATTATTATTAAAACACAGTGTTCACACACCCACTATGAAATCAAAAGACTCTGGAGCTTTGGGGTCGTGCACATAAAGAAATGACGCTGTCATCATAAAATCCATTAGCTGCTGATACCAAGCAAACTTTACAATAAAAACTGGAGCCAAAGCTACAGCCAAGGACAAGTATGCGGGCGGAAGCCGCACTAGACCCAAAATTGCCGACATTTTGGCGTATTTTGATGAGAGTGTCAAAAATCAAGCTTACTCACATGCCTACAAAACTGAACATTTTGTCAAAATTAATGCACCGAGCACAAATTAGTACTGACCATAGAAGAACAAGATATTTCATGAAATGACTTTTGAATGACGACGATGACCATTCAATCGTTTGCTTTACAAATTCCTAGTTTTGTGAAATATTAATCATGTGCAGGTAGCGTGTAACGCGTTGTATGTAAGCATTATTAAATGTATCTTGTCAAGGATCCTCCTCGTAATTCTGGTTTTCATGCATAATAATATAAAATTCGCTTTCTAATATGATGATAACTATGTATAAACATAGAGAAGTAGAATTTTGCACTGCAGTTACTGCCTATTGTAATTATAACTTATCAAAGAGAACACTGTACACAATGATATGAATGAATACTACATATTTTGGGATGGGATCTCAAAAGATGCTATTAAAACTATTGTTAACTTTAAGGAATCCCAGCAATAATTAAATGCCAATTCTAAAACCCCATTACAACAGCACCAGCACGTTTAGGCAATTCTACAAATTTTTTTTTGATAATGAAGATAAGAACAAGGGAACAAAGTCATTATTATATGGAGTTTTAATTGTAAGGTGCTTCTACAGTGGTGGTGGTGGGTGCAACGCGCTAGTAGGCAAGATATTATCACATAGGTATACGCTTCTATTGAAGCAGTACACTATCTGTCCATACGTGCGTGCTTGCATATATTATAATATTGTATATTTTCTTTAACTGAAATAGCCAACTGCTTATCATTGACCTTCACTTTTTAGATGCAAAGAACTCGTGTATACAAACAAATTGTTGTAAAAAATGTTTCATCTCAAAAAATGGACGGGATATCTTCAAGGGTAAAAAAGGGCTGATGAGATGCTGACTTTCTATGTACATGAACACAGGATGTTGTTACATGCAAAATCTGATTGTTTCTGTTGCAAAACTTAGCAAAAAGGAAGGGTTGAAGTTCTACTACAAAAGTTTTCAAAAATGATAATGATCACTTTTGGTATGCTTTGTAGATAAGATGAAGCTGTTGCAGGGCTGTGTATACGACTGAGTGGGCCCTTGAACTTTACATTACAGCAATTAAAAACTTTAAACCTTTTTTATCACACAGACCCGACACGTTGTAATTGAATAATAACAATAATAATGATAAATTAATTTGACTCGCAGTGACGAGCGTAAGATTGCAGATGTAGGTGATTAAGTAATCTATCACGCTACAGTGATGCTCAAAGGATTTGAACCTGAAATTTTAAACGTAAATAATAATTGATTGATTTCATTCAAAAAATGTTTTGTTTGAAATGCAATGAATGGTAAACCTACTCCTGAAAAATGTTATAATTACAGATGTGGAGCCGTTGAGATGGGAAATACATTGTAATTAACAGTGATTACACTTGTTAGGCCCCCTTTGAGTCTTTTCAGAAAATGCCGAAGCAGTAGTGTAGTTTTTAAATTCAAAAGTCTTTTATTATTGGCTTAGGTACCCGAAACATAATAGTATGATCACTATGATCGGAAGTGTAAATAAGGAAAATATACACACAATTAAGCAAAAAACTGCAGGTATGCAATTTTACGATTTTAAACTTTATATTTTTGTTTTATCAAGATTTATTAAAGTTGATAAAATTAATACATTGGTAAATAAATGAATAAGTAAATAAAAGGAATTTAAGGAATTTTATGAAATCATTTAATATTCGCTAATTTAACTCACAATTATAAATAAAATTTAATCATTCTTTGTGGTCGAGATGGTGGACAGCAACCATGCAAAAATGTCATGAACCTAATAACTATGTACGTAATAATAATATTCGTTTATTTACTTTCCTCATTTCTACGAATGAGACCAACTAACTGTTCCAAATAACGAACAGCTAAATGACTTTGTTTATTGGCCTATGATTTATAAATAAAATTTAATCATTCGTTGTGGTCGAGATGGTAGACAGCAACCATGCAAAAATGTCATGCATCTAATAACTATGTACGTAATAATAATATTCGTTTATTTACTTTCCTCATTTCTACGAATGAGACCAACTAACTGTTCCAAATAACGAACAGCTAAATAACTTTGTTTATTGGCCTATGATTATAATGTGGACAAGAAAAACAGCCAGCAAAGAATATCACCAAGATATAGTAGATAAATGCAGATGATATAAGGTTTTTTTCACACAAGGCAGAATTATATAAGGTTGTCATTCGTGTTAATGATATATAAAGTGTAATAATAATATATAATAAATAATAATAAATATTTTATAAATATGCTTGCATAATAATATTGTTTATGATAAATATTGAAAATGTCTCCACATTGCAGGTGATGATGTCACACAAAAGTTTCATATCCTCTTAACTCGGCGCGGTTCCATTGTTGTCAGTCTGTTGATTTAGCTGCGTGGGAAAGGAGTGGATGAAAAATATTGTTTTTAGGATAATGATGGCTTGACTGACATACTATTGGAGATATAACATCCATTTAGTTCTATTGTACCTTTTTGTGAGGTCTCAAATGCTCAAGATAATCCAATTGCACCGGCTTGTTTGCTGCCAGTTGTTCCATCGCCTCTTCAAAGGTAAACCATTTCCTTTTTCGACCTGCACACGATGAGAACCACATTAATTTAAGCAAATCATTTGCTTACTTAGCATTTTAATGGGCACAATGATAGCATTATATAAACCCACCAATCGCTTTTGAATCTTCCCATTCTGGCATCTCTTCTGTGACCAATAAAACATACACGGCTGTTCGATGTTTTCTTTCCTCGTTCTAAATATTAATTAATCCAATTGCACCGGCTTGTTTGCTGCCAGTTGTTCCATCGCCTCTTCAAAGGTAAACCATTTCCTTTTTCGACCTGCTCACGTTGAGAACCAAATTAGTTAAAGCAAAGCATTTTTGTTTACTTAGCATTTTAATGGGCACAATGATATAATGATATAAACCCACCAATCGCTTTTGAATCTTCCCATTCTGGCATCTCTTCTGTGACCAATAAAACATATACGGCTGTTCGATGTTTTCTTTCCTCGTTCTAAATATTAAGGGAAATGTCATTTCAGTGATAAAATGTCAAAATCATTGACTTTTCAAGTAGTTTAAACTTTTGTATAACCTGAAATATGCCCAGAAATCTACCAAGCCGACCATGCACTCCAGCCTCTTCGATAACCTCACGCAAAGCAGCAACATCGCTTGTTTCGTCGGGCTCAATCCCACCACCGGGCACGATCCATTGATCTGTATGGCTGGATGAAGTCACCAGAAGGATCTAAAAAACATATTCTCATTTTTCATGATGATCGATTATTGGATGGTCATGGGTCATGGTTAAGCATGACGGAGAGATTCTAAAGAAAAAAATCATACAAACCTCCGACTCTGACTCGTCCTTTACGCAAATGCAAGCAGCTCGTTGTCTGTATCCCTCATTGTCATAAATTCTAGTCGAGTTTGGCTTTTCTTTCACCATTTTGAATCTCAAAGACTCAACCTTGATACAAAACTTTCAAAGGGATTAACTCCGCCTTTACAGGATACCAAACCAAAATACCGGATGGATTGTATTTACAAACTAATGAATTGACTATATAGTTGATTGTTTTGCTAAATGGAGAAATTATGCAAAAAACGGCTATTCATGACGAGTTTGCAACATCCCGCCAGATACATGATCATTAAAGAATTAAAATCTTTACAGAGCTGGCAAAAGTTATCTTGTATGCTTTTAAATGTGGCTTGGCTAGTCCAACTTTTCAAAACAAGCAAAAAGTAGCTGATAAGCTAAAAAGCTGACTGGCGTCTTTCGCATCGGGCAATATTAGAAAAAAATATAATATGGTACGGAAGAAAATTGCGCAGGTCCTCAGATCTCGTCTTCTACTGAAATCAGTCGTTCCAGGCTGATAACTCGTAAGAAAAAGTGGAAACAACCCGGATTAGCGGTTTTCTTTGCAAATAACTAAAAATACAAACTTGTGAAAATACCACCCTCGCAAGTGAGTTCTGCTTATCAAAGGCTCTCTCACAGAACTACACAGTTTCTAGGCGTGGAAGGCTGCTGGTAAATACAATCATTTAGTTTGCCATTACTGAAGAGAACATCATCTTCGAGGCTCAGACTTTCTTTTTCTTGGGCGACAAGGTAATCTTCATCCGTGTAAATTCCTTTGCCCAGACTGTATGCACTGTCATTAAAGTCATTACAAGCTTCTTTATTTTCCAACATTTTACTTGGGGAAATCAACAACACTTTCTGCTGAACACTGCTGTGCAATGAACGTTGAGTACAACAACAACTATTATTATAACTCACTGGATTTGTACTTAATCCAGTTCCCCTAATAATTGTTGGCAGAAGAACTGTTCCAACTTCACTTGCACCAACGCCACAGACACAGCGCCAAAATAAGCTTGTTGTCCACTGTTCAGATAGTATATAATAATGTACTTTGAACCACAAGGTTATTATTTTTTGCCCGCACTGCTAGTTCCATTCTCTGTCATCAATCGCAACTCGAAGAGATTGCGCCGTTATCGGAGAACAAGTTGTAAAAGTGTTTTCAAAATTTAAAGGTGTTGGTAGCAATTTTAATTCCAGAATAGGAGCTTGATTAAATATGATGAAATCACTAAAAGGTACCACTGACACACTTGCAGCATTAGCAAGGTACAGCGGCATTGAGGGCAATTACCAAGAACCTGATGTGCACGAAGAAAAAAAGTATTTTGTCCCCTGGAATTAAAAAAAGAATCCGCGATTTTTAGGTACTGACACGTGTGGGTAGTTTGCTAGACCATTAATTTACATACCTTTGAGTGGATTGCTTTAATTGTTTACAATTCCAAAGGAATCATTGAACTTGTAAAGAAACTGCTTGGATGATGATATGATAATTACATTGGGTAGTTTACTAGACTATTAATTTACATACCTTTGAGTGGATTGCTTTAATTGTTTACAATTCCAAAGGAATCATTGAACTTGTAAAGAAACTGCTTGGATGATGATATGATAATTACATGCGACAAGAATAATTATATTCATGTAAGTAAATACCAAAATCAGTTTCAATTCAAGTGAGCGCAGGATGTTGTGTAGGTTCACTTGCTCTGCTCTTTACTTGAAAGAATTCCCAACAGACAGAAGGAAATGCTGTTGTTGGAAGTAATATTGGAACATATGTATAGGTATGCACTACTATGCATCAAGCAGAAAAGAGCCCTACTTTCTTCAATCCAATCTTCCAATTAGTAGTAGTGTATGCACATTATATTGCTTTGCAGAAAAAGTAGCAAGATTTCTTCGTTTTTTATTGTTGTATGGGTTTACTAAAGTGCATGCATGATGATGATGACGATGAGAAACCGTGCATCTGGTGGTGGCGGTGATATGGATTTTTCGTCCTATGCGCTCTCGTGCATACATTACGATATCCAGCAAAAGTCGGATAGACTCAAATCCAAAAAAGTATCGTGGTGGTGGTGGTGGTGACGATGTTGGTTCCCGAACGAAAAACAGAACGAGTATGTTATGCTTGCACTTGTTAAAAACTTGTGTGTTGTTGGTAGTATAGTAGCGCTCTTCGGTATAGTCAGGAAGAAATCTATCTACACGTTTGTCTACCTTTCTTTTGTGTCTGATCTGATGACCGAAGATATCATCTTCATCATTATCACGACGACATCCAGCACGTAGCCAAAATGTGAGAAAAGCGTTTTTGTTCTGAAGTATAACACTCGACTCTTTTTATGAGTGCACTGGCTTTTGCTTTGCTCTCTAGTCTCTGCCTTTCCTGTCATGGCTTTGAACTTTTCATGAAAAACTGCTTCATTAGTCCAACTAAATGTTTTTGTCCAACTGATACCGACTCGTGTTGCATTAATTACTAGTCTACATGGTCGTTCAGTTAGAATATTACATGCTGGGATATACTTAAAAAATTACAATAAACTTTAGTGGAATGTTAAAAACTCACGAGTATCTACTAGCACGCATAAAATATTCAAATAATGGGGGGTTTTTAATGTTTTGAATGGATGTGGAACAGCTTTATTACTATGAAAAATGTAGGGATTATCATCATCATTATCACGACGACATCCAGCACGTAGCCAAAATGTGAGAAAAGCGTTTTTGTTCTGAAGTATAACACTCGACTCTTTTTATGAGTGCACTGGCTTTTGCTTTGCTCTCTTTGAACTTTTCATGAAAAACTGCTTCATTAGTCCAACTAAATGTTTTTGTCCAACTGATACCGACTCGTGTTGAATTAATTACTAGTCTACATGGTCGTTCAGTTAGAATATTACATGCTGGGAAATGCTTAAAAATGACAATAAACTTTGGTGGAATTTTAAAACTCACTAGTATCTACTAGCACGTATAAAATATTCAAATAATGGGTGTTTTAATGTTTTGAATGGATGTGGAACAGCATTATTACTATGAAAAATGCGGGGATGGACTTTTCAAGATACCTATGCATATAACAGAGGAGAGGGGAAATTTAGACTTTGAGGAGAATGACACTTAAAATCAAGTTCACTTCATTCTTCATTTTGCTGTTGGCTTGGTTCAGTCTTCAAGTAGATTTTTGGAGTGAGTGAAAAGAGATGGTTAGCCACTAAATATTTAGTTGTCGAAAACGTTCTAGTCCTCTTTGAAATTCAACACTTTAGTTATATTTGCAATATTTTACTTAAACATTCAATCGAAAATGCAGTCTGCGCTAGTTCTTGCAATTTATCTTATTTTTCACCTTAATCATTTTGGAAGTGTCTTGTGCGATGGAGATCATCAACACGCTCATGGTGACGCAGGTGCTGCTGCCGGCGCTGCCACTTCCAGTCATCCATCATCCGTCAGGACCAACAGGGCATGTGACCACTGTTCATACCACCAGTGGAGATGCTGGCTCACAAACTGATGGATTTGCCAGTATTTTATCCAGCATTAGTCCCGACTTGATAAGTAGTCTGGCGAGTAATCCACAAGTTGCACAGGCGTTAAGATCCTCGGGAATTGATGTTGGCGCAACCAAAGCAGCTAAAGCAGCCGCTGCAGCAGGGGGTCGAGTGACTTCTCCAGTTGGTGGTGGGGCTTACAATTATCCACCTCCACCTGGGGGATTAGGGGGTCTAGGAGGATTAGGCGGTCTTGGAGGATTTGGCGGCTTGCCATTCTTTGGTCCGTATAAACAGCTTCATGTCAGTGGAGATTTTGGTGCCTACTACCCGTTTGTCGAAAAGGTGAGAACAGTTTATTTAAGATTTTCATTTTATTTTATCCACTGTATGAAATTATGATGTGGTTTTATTCTATTTCCAATTAATTAATCATTTTAATATTTTTTGTTCTTTAGGCAATCATAATTTTTGGTGGTGGGATCCTCATCCTGGTCATACTGGCTATTCTAGCTAAATCAATGGCTAAAGGCGGATTTCTTCACAGCTTTGGATCATCCTTTTCCCAAGCTTTAGCCGGATCAGCATCGTTAGACCTTGGCCCTATTCACAAATCAGTGGCAGGAGCAGGAGCCGTTAATGCCGGAGTTGGAAGAATTGCTGATACACCAAACAATGTACAACTCACACAGCAAGTCTACGACGGTTTAGATCAGAGATTCTAATTTACAAGTGCAAAGATATATTTCATTATTATATGCTAGTTGAATGTAGATACACTAACATTATTTTAACGTATTATGCTAATCAGTCTAAAAAACCATTATGCAGCAGCCCCATTGATTCTTATATCTATTAGTATTTATATTTTTACATTTCAGTGGAGTCACAAGAAAGACTGAAAATAAAGTATTTTTGCATATTTCAATTCTATTGACATTGTCGTTTGAAAAATTTACTATTCTATTAGTCTTTATATTTTTACATTTCAGTGGAGTCACAAGAAAGACTGAAAATAAAGTATTTTTGCATATTTCAATTCTATTGCCATTGTCGTTTGAAAAATTTACTGTATTCACGAGCCATTCTTGTGAAAAAGTTCATTTTTACATGCAAGTGCACTCAGTACGCAGTACACACTTTTGAGCACCACTATCATCAAATAATCGAAGAGCAGAAAAAGTTATTTATGAAATATTTGAAGATAGGTATGACATTGTTGTTTGAAAACTTTACTGTAATCACGAGCCATTCTTATGAAAAAGTTCATTTTTACATGCAAGTGCACTCAGTACGCAATACACACTTTTGAGCACCACCATCATGAAAAAATCGAAAAACAGAAAAAGTTATTTATGAAATATTTGAAGATAGGGATCATTGCGATTGCATTTTTGATGTCAATTTAGAAAAAAATTAAAAAATCTCTTTACACATTCTTCAAGTTCATGTGCTAATTTTTATTTTGCTTTTTTATTGTATTCACCAACTAACAAACGCTTTAAAATTTTCCCAGAGGCAGCCTTTGGAATCGCTTCCACAAACTCAATTCCGCCATTTAACTGTTTATGCTCAGCAAGTTGAGGTTTCAGGAATGAATTAATATCATCAGAAGAAAGCTTTTCACTTTTCTTAACTATATAGGCTCTTGGAGCCTCACCGTTCCTATCATGAGGCACGCCTATTACAGCGACATCAGCAATCTCTGGATGCTTTCTTAGCACGTCCTCCAACTCGGATGGGGCAACCTAAAAATTGCATAAACCCTTAAATTGCTGTTCTGTGAATCTGGAGCCACTTGATATATTTTATTTGATTGAATAATTTGTACAAAAACACTAACCTGGAGTCCTTTAACCTTAATTAAATCTTTTAGTCTAGATTTTATGCAATAATAAATGGTTTTGCAAAAAATTATCAAGTTATTCTTTAAATTATTCCAAATTTCAATCTAAAAAGTAGTATATTCAAAAAAACTAACCTATCTTCAATATAGAGGAACCCTTCTTTGTCGTGATAGCTGGTGAAAAAACAAGGATATTCAAATTGGATTATCTCCTTCAGTATCAAGCATGTCATGGTTCATTATTGTTAACTCTTACCCAATATCTCCAGTAATTGCATATACCCTTAAATTGCTGTTCTGTAAATCTGGAGCCACTTGTTACGTTTTATTTGATTGAATGATTTATATAAACACACTAACTTGGAGCCCTTTGACCTTGATAAGATCTTTTAGTCTAAAGTTCGTGGGACGATGGACAATGATGATCAAGAGAAAAAACAAATTTTTGCAAAAAATTATCAAGTTATTTTTAAATTATTCCAAATTTCACTTTAAAAAAGTATTATTTTCAAAAAAACTAACCTGTCTTCAATATAGAGGAACCCTTCTTTGTCGTGATAGCTGGTGAAAAAACAAGGATATGTAAATTGGATATCTCCTTCAGTATCAAGCATTTCATGGTTCATTATTGTTAACTCTTACCCAATATCTCCAGTGTGGAGAAATTTGTCATCGTCAATAGTAGCCCGTGTTGCCTTTTCATTTCTCAGATATCCTTTCATAATCATTGGTCCTTGAACGCAAATTTCGCCAGACGCATTTGGGCCGAGTGTTTTGCCAGAGTCCAAGTCGATAATTTTGGCAGTTACACCAGGAACCATAACTCCACATGATCCTGGCCGTTTATTGTGTACCTCCTTTGGAATAAAATGCGTTACAGTAATCTCTGACATTCCATATCCTAGTGAATATAGTGATCAAGATGAATATAATAAATATAACAATGACTTGAGCTTTGACTTTAAAGGTATGATTTATAATTTATAATAAAAAGAAATCCCTTACCTTCTTGCAAAAATATATGATCCCCAAATTTCGATAAGAATTTATTAATTAATTCCTTTCCTAATGGAGCCGCACCGATGATAACGCCTTCTAATGTGGACAAAAGCGGAGCTGTAACGAGCGGGTGATTTGCGAGGAAATTTATGATTGGTGTGACCAAGTGGAGTTTTGTGGGCTAAAAATAAAAATATCTAGTAAATAATCATAGACATGATTCTGTTTTGCTTATTTGACAGTTCTGCTTAAGCACCTTGTGATCAACCAGTGTTTTAATATACATTTCCGGCTCAAATTTCGGAAGGCAGGTAATAAATGCTCCTTGATGAATGGCGACAGACATGATCACATGAAAGCCATA
>JAANSP010002616.1:0-12504 GCA_036850745.1 Homidia socia | reverse complement strand
AAATTGAAGATAATAAAAAAATCTGTGTATGTATGAAAACTAACTGATGTTGGCTTCTTTCCTGTTGTTCATATTCATTTTTTGTCATTTATTTCAGCAGACCATTAGAAAGCATGTCTCCAGAAAATGAAGTATTTATAGATTTTAGTGTAGATTAAAGTTTAAAAACTTTCATTTTATTTTCTCAGAGAGATTGCATTTAAAAAAATGAAAGCAAGCTTAAAGTACGAAGAAGAAGAACGTGAAGTGATTAAAAAGTATTCAAGCAGTACATTTTTCCTCCAAAAATAATAATGAAGCCACCCACTCCCCCGTGCAAGTGGCTTTTTGAGCAATTTATTGCACTGCTAGTCTTCAGTTATATTTTCCCCATGTCATCCTGTGTAAATCTGAAAAAGTTGTTTAAATCGGGAAATGAGGTGCTTTTGGAGGCAATGAAGGAGGAATTGAACCAGTTTCAAGTTGACATGACCAAATCCTTTATGCAAGCACATAGTCGACGGAAGCGAGGTGCTCTGAAATTACAGTTATTTTATAAAATAGTTTATTTTACTTCATTGAATAGGGTTCCCCGTGGATAATGACGAAAAAATGGAATACATTATTTTAATCTTCTCTTTAGCACAAGCCGGGCACGTTAATGATATTGATATCAAAATCGAGACAGACTTTCCACAGATAGCGATTGATCCGGTGGGTCCATTTTCAACGTTTACATTTGCTGGCAATCCTTTTCTTATCAAACGTGATGGCATATACCAACTAAATTTGACCAACGCGCAAGCAACTTTTGAGAACATTACTCAAGCAAAAAAGGGGTCGTGGATGCTGCGAAAAAATGAATTTGTTTTAAATGTAAGTTTTTCATAGTGTTTTAATAAAATGCAATGAAAGATTTTAAAATTAAATAGCAAAATTAAAACTGACAACATGCGGTTGGTATTATGTTTTATTGAGGGGTTTGAGTGGAAACACAACTTTTTTCTGGTGACAACAACGGGAAGCTTTTCGACCATTTACACTTTGCATGAAAGCTCCCTTCAACCAGTTTTCCGACAAAATATTCTAAACAAAGCAAATGCCGCAGGAGCTGAGTTTTTTGACTATCGACGAAACCTGTACATGGTCATTATAAATGACAATGACATGCACTCCACCACTTTTTCTCCGTAAGCAGAGCAGATAAAATATTATCTTTTAGGTGAGGAGTTTTCTTTCAAAAAAATGATGTGAAAATATTTTCTGTGTTAATTAAAAAAGGATATTTCGTTGGGCTGGATCCTACATGGATGAAATTCACCAAATTCAAACAACAGGCGCAAGCTCTGTGAAAACCTTTTTGATAAATTCCAAAGAGTACATTGCCATTGCACAATCCAAGGATTCTGCAGGAAATACTCAGGTTGGAACAGTGGTGCTCAGCATGGACCACATGGATAGACTCGAACGAGTACAGTTACTTTGGAGCGATGGCGCTCACAAGCTGCATCACATGCGCACTGAAAAGGAGCATTTTCTTGTGATTGGCCAAGAGACGGAGCCAAGCATTGTATACTGGTTCGGAGGCATGGACTTTATCTTCTGGCAGCAGTTTGATGAGCTCAAGGGGAAAAATCTTGTCATGGAGGGTTTGCAGCTAACGTCTGACGAACCCATTCTCCTCACTTCAACAGGCATGGGCGCAATTGCAAATATTCTCGAGATCTGCATCTGCTACCAAAATAATGACGACTTGGATTCAAAGTAAAACGTTTGACGTTTCCAACGTTCAGTCAAGGGCGAGGAGTAGCAGTGCATTAAAAATTACTCAGATGAAGTTGCTTCATGTTGGCCAAGATAACAGTAACGTATTTCTGGCGGTTACGAGAAAGGTAGCAGGATCGCATCTGGAATCGATACAAATGTACCCAGTTAACAAAGTGACGAGGGAGCTTGGTAATAATTGTTAATAACGCAAAAACGTTTTGAATAATGTGCCCTCTGAAGAAAAATATTTTCAATGATAATTTTTAGCGGTAAGCCAGACCAAAGAGACTAGTGATCCCCTTTTACAATGCTTGCAAACTCTGCGAACATCCTTGAAGGACTCAGAGGACGCTCTGAAGCGCATTGATGAAGCTAGTTCGATGGTGCTGACCAAGAATGACGACGTCAGTTTCAGCGGGGAAATCATCGCCAAGAAAGTAGTGAAACCGGTCAGTTCAAAGGTTGAATCTGCGGAAATAACTCCAGATATTGCAGGGCGCACCGGAGGTTCAGGTTGACTGCTTTAACTATTTTTTTGAAATTAAAATGACAACGTGATATTTTGCTGTGGGAAAATATTTTTCAATCATATTTCCTGTTCACTGCAGAAGAGGAATTTGAAACGGCCCCTTCCAAGATAATGGACAATATTAAGCAAAGCAACGTCAGACTAGAAGTTATGAAATCTCAACTTGATCATATATTTTCCAATAGCAAATAGACCAAACGTGGTGACAAGTAGCTTGAAATTTCTCAAGCATGTCCAGTTCAACACAGTTGAAGCGACTGACAACACAAATCTAAAGGTCAACGGTCAATAGAATAAGACAATAATAATGTTTATTAAAAAGTTACTCCTAAAGAGTTTTTTTATTTATGCTTTCAGTTTGATACAATAAACGACGTTTCTTGGACAAATCTGGACAAGTTTGCACTAAGGACAAGTTTTTCAGAGCCTCAAGAGATATTTTCGCAGTGGACTGTGAATTCAATTAAAGCGGATTCCTTCCAGACTAAAAGAAATGGCTCAAAGCTTTCTACCGACAGTAAGTTAATCATTTTTTTGAGCATGCTCATTTCTACAGCAAATCTTTATTTTTTGCACGGTTCAGACTTCCTGTTGAAATCATGTACGGAACCTCAAACTGTGTCGGGAGTTTATCAGTTCAACAAGGAACTCAAGATTGATAAAGAACTGGCAGTGGAACCGGATGCAGAAATAAATGGAATTCAGTTTTCTAATATTGCTTTGAAACAAAATCCCTCTCGAGAGATTCACGGCTATAAGCATGTTCCACTGGTGAAAGGAAAATATGACACTGCCTTTGTCAGCGGCGTGAGTATTTTTTATGCAAGTTTTTCGTGAAACGGCTTTAATTTCAATTCTGAATAAAAACTCTGTGAATTCTTACATAAATATAGAAAAATCTTCAAGACTGGTTTGCTAACGTGGCCAGGCTCTCCAGTGAAAGTGAACAAATATTTACGGGGCAAGTTGAGATACAAAAGGATGCTGTCATTCAGGTAGATAGTTTGATGGCAGATGAAGTTAATGGAAAAAATTGGAAGGAATTTGGAAGTAGCGTTATGCTGGATGGAGCAGACCAACAAGTGACAGGGCTGTTCAACATAGATACTCTGAGAGTAGATAATCTTAAGGCAAGTTCCATCTCAGGAATCAGCAGCGACGATTTACTCCAAATAGGAAAAGACCAGAATGTAGCATCCCATTTCACCGCGGAAAGTGTTGAAATTGCTAGTCCATTATCGACCGGTAGCATAAACGGGATTCAACTTTCCGATGCCGTCAATAGGAACGATCAGCAAGTTGAAATAAATGGTCCAGCCCTCCTAGAAAATTTTAAAGCTCAAGACGTCATTGTTCCTGAGACCGTAACAATTGCGGATAAGGACGTTTCGGAACTGGCAAACCTGAGAAAAGTTCATATATACTCCACAGCCGAAACTGACGGCGTATTTTCCCTCAAACAACTCAGTGCAGATAAAATAAGCACCCAACACATTAACCACAACAGCATTGATGACTTTTCAACAAAATACTGGTCGAAAGCGGGTGATAACGTGGCAAGTCCGGCTCAGTTAGTTTTGGATGACCGGGACGTGTTTGTCTCACAAAACAATTTCAAAACAGGCAAATTAAATCATTTCAGCTTCCCTGAAGAGTTTGTGTCATTGGATGGAGGTGTCATTACTCTACGAGCCCCATTGCAATTCAAACAACCTGTCACCATGTCTGGGGACGTGACAATGGGAGAAGGCTCTAAAATTCAAGGCATCGACTTGTCAGAAGCTCAATCCATGATTGTAGATGGCAACTTCGAGGGAATTGTGCGCGGTGTCAAAACGTTCGAATCACCTCTGAAAGCTGTGCACGGGGCTCAAATTGGAGTGCTGAATGAAATGGACCCAATAAATGATGTGGTCATGCGAAACTCTGACGAGCTACAGAGCATCAATTCAGTCCTAACATTCGACGAGAATGTAGATAGTGACCAGTTTACCGTTGAGGATGGGGACGTACATGTGAAGGGAAAAGTGAATCAAGTTAACCTTGAAAACGTGAAACAATCAACAGCGTACAAAAACAAGGAGAATAGAATCGATGGAGAATTGGTTTTCGAAAGGGGATTAAATGGTAAACAATTTAATGTTTGCTGATGCCAATTTGTTTTTAATATACGAATTTGATTATTTATTTTAAATATCTATCTAATTTCAGTTGACAAATTTTCAACAATTTTGATGAATAGTCTAAATATAAAAGATATCACAGACAACATGATTTTCTTGGATAGCCCCGATATGCAAACTATCGTAGGCGATGTTTTTCTGGAAAATGGTGGAGCTGAATTTCTTGTAAATTCTCTCGCAGGAACAATTAATAATGTAGCTACTTTTGAGTATTTATCCCAGGTAAGTTTTTTTAGATTAAATAACCTGTAGCCAACGTATAGTCTTTAGTACTTTTGCGTTTATTTACCTAATTTTCTAAAAACACATTGCATTGGCATAGATTGTTCGACTGGACTCGACTAGAACGTCAGTGATTAAAGGAACAAAAACATTTCTAAACGCAAACTTGAACGATCGGTTGATGTGCACCAAGTTTAGTAACGTGGACTTGAAGGATTTGGAAAGCAATGCGTTCTCAAAGTCAAAATCTCAAGTAATTAGTGGAAAATGGAGTCTCAAAGATTCAAATTTCGAAGGTACAGTGCACAAATATTAATACATTAATTTATCATATAAAGTGGTATTTGGGAGTGCAATATAAAATCAGAATGTCTTGGATCAGTATTAGTTAGTTAGTTTCATTACTATCGCAGAAAACTTGAAGACAGATGAAATTCAGGGAATTTCACTGAACAACATTGTATTCACGGATGAGTCTGTTGAAATTTCATCTCCTGTGGCTTTCACATCAAAGGACACAAAGAGTCAGGGGCCTGTTTCTGTGGCGGGTAGAATAAATGGAATAGAGTTTGATAAGGTACCTGCTTATCATAAANACACAAAGAGTCAGGGGCCTGTTTCTGTGGCGGGTAGAATAAATGGAATAGAGTTTGATAAGGTACCTGCTTATCATAAAATAATGCACATCCAAAATTAAACTTTTGATATTTCTTTTTTCTCTTTGTTATGAAAAGGTGCACCAAATATTTCCTGTGGTTTTGCTTAATACATTTTCAGACAATCAAAGAGGATGCATTCGATATACAAGGAATTCAGAACTTTAACCAAGTCATCGTTGATGGCGATCTAAACTGGTCAAAAGACCGCCATGAACTGCAAGGATTGAGCTACTTGTTCGAGAATGCTGTTACAAAATCTGGAAAGCAGACAATTAGTGGAGATGTAACCTTTTCGAAAGGCTTTCAGAGCTCAGAAATATCGACACCGGAGACTTGGTTGAGAAACGTGGATCTACAGCATATTAAGGCGGATGCAGTGCTAAGGAGTGATCCTGATTTGGTGAAAGACGATTTTATGGCCATTCATTTTCAGCCACTAATTGAATGATTTGTTTATAAATTATGTTCTTATTTTTAAAGATAATTTCAGGTTCTAATGAATTCACAAAGTCGCTAAGAATAAAGAATTTGGTCGACCCTGTTACACATCTTGACACGGAAACTGTTAATGGTATAAATTTGCAGTCAATGAACGACGACATTGTGAAAACGGATGACCTCATCGACGGAAACGAAAGACGAATACTTGGCCGAAAGAAACTTGGTGGTAACCTTAAAGTGGAAAATTTGAAAGTTATGGGTAAGCACCTTTGTCAAATTGTAAATCGATACATCATGAATACTTTAAAGGTGTGCCATGCAAGCAGAATGCTATTTTTCCATTTAAAAACTCGATTTTCTCTCGTTGCCCCATTTCTCAGACGAGATTTCTGGGATTTCTCCCAGGGACCTAGTTCTAACGGACAGTGACTCTGAAATAGGACAAGTACAATTTAGGAACCTTGAAATAGAGCAAGACATTGAGTCTGAGTCTGAAACTGGTGCTGACGGTCTTGACTTGGCATCCCTGCTGAATGACCGTATTAGTTTATCAAAGCCTAATCAAGATCTGCAGGGCGTGTATTCATTTGAGCAAGTCAGTGTGGAAAGTGTAGAAGAGTGTAAAGTCCCAGTCATCAATGACGTAAAAGTTGGAAATGTTCTGAAAGAGAAAGATCTCAAAGAGTTAACTACTATTTCCGGGAAAAAGACGTTCAAAAACTTGGAGATTGACGGGGGGCTGGAAACAACGTTATTGAACAATCACAACGTTAAAGATTTGTTTGATAACACGTTGAGAATAGATCAACCGGAGAAAATCACGAAACCTGTCAAATTTGAATCCCCAGTTGTTGTCAACCAAGAGCTTGAAGTAGAATCTATAAATAATTTTCATCTCAAGGATCTCTCTGACCACATTTCCGGGAGAATTAAAAGACTTGAAGATGATGCGGAGAGCCCACAGCAATTAGCACAGTCGTTAAACGTACAAGCGTCTAAACTACAGCAAATTTCCCAGGAGCGCCCAGTTTGGTTGGACTATTTGCGCTTGAAACAAGACTTGACAGGGTTGGGCTTAGGAGCACACTCAAAAGTTGACCATGTTCAAGTGACAAAATCGGGAGATGTTTTGGTTACTTTGCACCGAGAAACGGACGGACAATTGAAGGGGCTTCCAAAAGGATGTAACTGCAATTCAATTTTTACAGTGAATCTGAAAGAATTTTCAGCTAGCCAAAAGGGCAAAGATAATCCTGGTCAAATCGATTGGTGAAGATAACTGCCTAAGCGTTTTCAATGTTGTCAGCCCGAACAGGCGTAGCTACATGGTTATCAGCGAAACCATTTCGAGTAACGTTACGTAAGCCAAAATACAAACAAACTTGCCCAAGAATAACTTTCTCTGGTGATAGCTTCTTTCTAATTTAGTTCTTCTTTTTTTTAAGGTGCGTCACTGAGCAAGACGAAACTACAAAAATATTCCAAGACAAAGCGGAAATTAGTAATAGTAAAATGGGCTATGTTAGTGACGTGGGAGTATTTTCTGAAAAGGAAGATGATTTTCTAGTGCTGGCTCAATATTTTGACAAAAGCATAGCAAGCCACTCGACTGTAACCCGCATCATGCGCGTCGATTCAACTGGTCGTTTAGAAAATGTCCAAAATATTGAAACTCACGGAGCCAAAAGAGTTGTNGTCGATTCAACTGGTCGTGTAGAAAATGTCCAAAATATTGAAACTCACGGAGCCAAAAGAGTTGTCTTGAGTAAAGTGAACAATATATGGATGTTGGCCATCGCCAACAGTAAAAGTAGCACTGATGAGAGCTCCTGCAATGCCGACTCGGCAATATACATGTGGTCACGGGAAACTGCTCAATTTCTTCTCATGCGGACCATTATGACGGATGGGGCATTTGACGTGGAGTTCATCACAACAGAAACCTCAAATGAGTTTTACAAGCAGAGCTTTGTTGCGTTTGCACAAGAAGGAAATTCAGCGTCTGGGGAAGTGATGATTTTTAGGTATGAGCAGCCTGGAGGAAATTTTGTAATGTCGCAGACCATTCGGTCGAATTGGCCAGTAAGTGGATTGAGGAGCGTGTGCATGTGTCAGGAATTGCATTGCTTTCTGGTGACTACAGTTCCTCAAGAGGGAATCACATTCTATGAAAATAGATTTGTAGAGGTAATTTTCTTCAAGTCAGAAAAACGATAAAACAAAAATGTATATTTTGCAATGACTAATACATATTAAATGCATTTTTTTAATTATAGGGATTCCAAGAGTATTACAAGGCCCCAGTGTTTGGAGCAACAGACATAAGTGGTTTTCAGCTGGATGACCAACAGCTATTTGCGATAGCCACAAACAAAGGACCAATTCTTGCAGAAGCAGTGATAGCAGGATCTTGTCCCAACTAATTTAGTTTATCAAACACGCTGTAAAATATACGTATAGAAACGTATTTTGGGGAAACAATCGTTGAGTTTATTAATCCCAAATATCTCGTAAAAATTAGTTGCATTTGTAGACATCATTGTTTCTATTTTGACATGTAAGTAAAGCTAGAAAAATATTTTGTACATATTACATTGATAAAGTGATAAATTGTAATCTAAATTAGAAAACTATAAAAATTGTAAAATCTTGAATAAAAAGTTGTTCAGCGTTTACGAATACAAAATTAACATCAATATAATAAGCGTAGGTCAGGTATATTATTAGGTACAACTTATTTCGTTTTTAGAAAGTTTAAATTACTTCTTTTTAGATTTACTACTGCGAGCAATTTGGGCAGACGGACAAATGTCTTTATTTAAACAAATGCTACATTTGGGCCCGATTGGGAGACAAATTTCCTGTCCAAATCCCACCAACAATATATTGACTTCCTGCCACAACTCCTTTGGAAGCCAGGATTCAAGGGCTTCGCGAGTTTTCTCAGGAGTGGACGTGCCCTTTGCTCCTGTCCACTTCAAACGGTTTGAAATTCGATGTACATGAGTGTCCACACCTGAAAATGTTTCAAATTGCGTATTTTTATTATCGTTATTAATAACTTGCATCAATGCCAAATACAAACGGCATTACATTACAAACCTATTCCAGCATTCTCGTTCCAAGCGGCATTCATACAGATGTAAGCCATTTTAGGACCAACTCCTGGAAGCGCACAAAGGTCCTCAATGGTTTTCGGAATATCGTCATCATACGTCTCTCGCAGAATTCCCGCAGTTTTTTTAATGTAAGTAGCCTTTCTCCTGTAGAAGCCAACTGGTTTGAGAAGCTCCGCAAGTTCCTCCTCCTTGATATCAAGAATACTTTGAACGGTTAAACCTCCTTCCTTTAATCTTTCCATTGCTGCATAGGTAACTTGATCCTTCGTTTGACTGGAGAGCATTAATGACACCAAAGTTTGAAACCTCTGAACCTATAAAAGAAAACATTAGTTTGACAAACGCTAAATTCAAAACTAGTCAACTCTTGTCTACAATTTAAAGCATACCTTTAGTGGCTGCTTTATGTCTGCAGTTCTCTCGCATCCCATGGTGTCAACAGCAGCAGTTTTAGTACTTCGCATAATCTTTATATTCTCCAGCATTTTCTCCCAATTCTTATGAGGACTCACTTTAATTGGTTCAGGCTTCTTCTTTTTCGAAGGCGACAAGGACTGTTCTAATCCAGGTTCTTCTGTATTTCCAGCATTTAGCGACTCTTGATCCAGTTCCGGTTTAACCTCTTGCTTAACAATGGTACCGGCACTAGTCGCCCCTTCTCTTCTTCCGGAAATACTTTGAAGTCTCATCTCCATCGTTCTTAGTATCGTCTTCCATCTCAATTTTAATCGTGGGTTTCCTGCCCCTCGTCGCCCTTCCACTGCTGACAATCTCCTTTTTCTCATCGCCCCATCCTTCAACATCCTTTTCAGTAACCTCACTAACACCACCACTAGCATTACGTTTTCGGCTATCCATTTTTTTCTTGGCAGACATTTCTGTTACCTTAACAGGACAAATGGTTTTTGCAAAGGAACAAATATGAAGCATTGAACAAGAGTAAAAGCACACACTGTGGAAAGTCAACTTGTTGGAATACTTGTTGGAATATTTCACTTTAGCAAGAGAGAAATTATACCAACCAAATGTTGAACTAGTATAGTAATAGCAGACGTGTTTGCTCAAACAATGTCTAACTGGAGCTAGTTGTAACATACAAATAAATAGTTTATAGAAACACAAGGATTAAAGTTTTTACTTTTTTCTAATTTCTCCGATGAAAAACATTTCGTTGATGTGTGGGCCAGTCGCCAGTCTAAAACTACTGCTGCAGTTCTGAATACATCTTTGAAAATAATGTGACTCACATTATTCATTATGTCAGTGAAGTGAAAAATGGCCAGGAAAGGCTAGCTGCTCCCGTTTGTTCTCCTTGCACTTGCGATGCAAAATGCAATGTTTACATTTTTCAGCTTTATCCAAAAAAGAGACTGACTTTTTCCATGCACAGAAAAGCTGCTATACTATTCATGGCATTATGTATGCAAGAATGCAAGTACAAGTAGTGTGTAAGTATTACAAGCAAGAGGTATATTCGTTAGTAATATTATATAAGGATGCTCAGGGATCATATACGTAAATACGTATAAGTATGTTCATCCATTTTCCTATCATTCTTTGTTTTTTTCTAAGCATGTTTTCATACATGAGCATCCATGAAACCAGCTAGAATAGTGTAGAAAACACTTATAGCTTTATTTATGAACAAAGTGTTGTAAAAATAGCACATTTTTGTTTGCAAGTATTATAAAAATCATAAATCTTTTCGGTTAGCTTGGGGAAAATGAATAAAGCAGGTAACGGAAATGGTAGTATTGGCACAGGACTTTTTCGTTGACCTGGTGATCGACCACATATAAGTGTACACCAAAGCTAAAATGAGACAGGCCGACCTTCCGGAATGGGAGACTGGGCGCAGACTTCTCAGAGTTCTTTCATGCATTTTTTATGAGACTCTTCTGAGCTTTTTCTGAGCAATTTTCTCTCGAGATTTTGGTTAGCGTAAAAAAATTTGAGTACAGTCTTACTCAGCTTGACGAGCTCTTTCGAGTGACATATCACTCGAATCGAAACTCGAAGGGGCATATGTCCGTAGTTCCAGGTCACTACGGACAACCTCCCCTTTACTCAAATGCACCGTTTCAAGAAACAAAACGGCAAGCCAAAGTCAACAATTAAGGAGAGACGTCCCCCAGTTTTTGTCAGTGTTGTCATTCCCGAGATTCCAAGTTCACCTTTTTAGTCTAATCAGTTATGTCAAGTCTGAGAAGTCCCTCCAAGTGATCCTACCCTTCAACTGAGTATCTTATCATCCCCCCATTATCATTACTATTATCCATATCCGTAATTAAATATTATTATGATTTCTATTATTATGATTTCTAGAAGGCTTGCTTGTATTATTATGTTAATAAATATGTTCAGTTTTATTTTAAAATAAACCCTCTTAGTCAGTGTAACCCATTGCCTTATTACAGTATGCACAATGTTCGAGGTTATCATGATGCCTGTGATGATGATCGTGGGGGCGATAATAACCGTGGTGGTGACGGTCATGATGATGCTCGTGGGAATGCTGGTGATGTTCATATTGTTCATAGTAATGCTGATCGTGGGGATGGTGTTGATGGTCATGAACTCTTTGCCTTATTTGTTCCTGCTCTGTCCTATGAACATGACCCTCTCCGTGAAAGCTTAACAGTAAACCTAAAGCATGCATTTATTGCATTTTAAATATTTACATAATTAGCAATTTTATTTTATCGATTGTTGTATATGTGCTCGTATTCATTTTTTAAAGTACCTACCGGTAGTCACCACTGAACTATTAATGTTAACTATCACATTTCCGGTGATAACATCTCCAGGTCGGAATATTCCTACAGAATTGCCATCAAAATTGACATGTAGTTGAACACCCATTGTTTAAATTTATTCCCTCCTCACTCATATGTTTGAATTGAATGTAGATCGAGTTTAAAAAGAAAGCTAATAAATGCACTCATTTATTTTAAGTTTAAATACAAATCCAACGACAATAATGTGAACTATTGGTCTATATACTCAGCAGATTCTTCATCTGAAAAAGGTTTACTTTGTGAATAATGTTATTAATGCTTGAAAGAGAAGAGAATTCTATTTAGACCAACCAATCAACTTCATTGGTGGTCAATTTGGCTGGGTGGATTTTTTTATCATGTGGATATCCTTCCTACATGTATTAGTCACATACTCACATCCAAAGTATTCATGCACAAATTACACAATACGTTTTTGGGCCCAGTGAAGACGCATTTTTATCAGGTTTTAAACCATAATAACATTTTCATTACAGAGCATAGCCAAATCAAATTCGATCCATGCCATTTTCCTCATATATTATTTTTATTTATTATTTTAGCTTATTTGGTACAATAAAGTGGAGTGAAAATGAGTGCAGTCAGTAGTGAGTAGGGTAGAGCTATATTTTAGATAAAAAATATCATTTGCTTTTGGTACTCTAGCGAAAAATGAATAATATGAACAACCAATTTGACCATTTCCACCAAATAATCGCGCAATATATGCATGTTATTAACAACAGCACCATATAATCTTCTACTGAAATTTGACAGTAGCTAATAATAATACTGCCGTCTCTCACCGGATGAACGATTACTACAAAG
>JAANSP010002615.1:0-12505 GCA_036850745.1 Homidia socia | reverse complement strand
TTATAAAAAAGTAAGCCTTCTTAGCACTAATATTAAAGGCAGAGTGCTGAACAGTATATTAAAGAGAAATAAGATACGAATAAGGATACAGAAATGCATCAATATTACATGAATACTAACCAACCTACTTTTTAGTTTCTTTAAGTAGAGATAGTAATCTAGTTGCAACTTTGTATATACGGTGTATGTAGTAATCATTTATTTCCATGGGAAAAAGGCTTAAGTTTAAGCCTGAAGGATTTACATTTTTCCATGTAATACTCATTATTACAAAACTACAAAGTCGATGAAACATGTATTATGAGTGGAAAGCTGATAACGATACAGCCATTGTTGTGCCTACATAAATAAATGCGTGTAAATGTAAATGAAAGTGAAAGCATTTGAATGAAAAATAATGGTATTCATTCATCCAACTTTTTAAACGCGTATTATCTCATTAAAAACGTTATTAACTTTTTTTGTCCAATATTCGAATTTCGAAATGCATGTCTACCTTATTGATTAACTGGATAGCAATAACAACTTGTAAATGAAGGTTTATGAAGATTATGATAGCAAAACTTTTAACAAAAAAGTAAAGAAAAAACTTTTCTTGTTCAGAAAGAGAGAGGTGAGAATGTAATGACACGAAGAAAAAGTGTAACTTACCGAGCATATGAAGAAACTTGACACCAGTTCTCCGGAGAAGTGTTGCCACTTGTGGGTTCAATGTTTCAGCGTCTTCAATGACAAGCCACATGATGGATGGCACATGCATAAGGGTTTGAGCCAGTCTTGTTAAATCTGGGATTTGTTCTGGTCGTTTGTACGTTGGTGTTATGATATAGATCATTGGCAGCGTCACGGACTCACCTGAACAGAATACAAAATGCAATACAAATATTGAGTTATCTTGATAAACAAACAATCAGCCATAAACTTTCAAAAAAAAATTCTTTCAGCTTGTAGCCATGTATCGCCAGAAAAGAAAGACACTAGTTGATGTATTCTTCGTGCACTGTAGAAAACTCTTTTTTCCGCTAATATTAAAAACCATTTCTTTCCAGACGCCAGTCAAGCAAAAATTTATATGAGAAATTGCGGATTTAAGAGTAATATGCTACGCTAAGATATCGTAAATTAAGGTATTTTTAATCCCATCATATTTGTAATAAATTTTTTTTCCTTTGAGTGATTAAATTTTCCATGAAAAAATAATTTTGGATTTTATTTTCGATATGCATAATATGACAAAATCTCTTAGGAATTTGGAATATACATGCAATATGTATGCATACACAAAACATCAAATAAGCTAAATGCGTCCAATATTTAAGCATTACAGGAAAATGATTCCATAACATTTTATCAAGTGATTGTGCAAGTTCAAGGAAAATCAAAAACTATAGCTAGTAAATGAAAGCAGAAATATCAATAAATAGATTCATAAAATAATCCATGGTAATCTTTTTAGACCACACATAATCCTTTCTAACAGAGAGTAGTTCGCAATATCATCTAAAATGCCTACAAGAGCAGGAAGAGCAAATGGTTATACATATGCTAGACTGGCAATATTGAAACATGCATCGAGCAAGACATGACTAGACTTCCATCATGATACAATAATAAAAATAATAGTAAATAAATATCGTCGCAATATCATCTAAAATGCCTACAAGAGCAGGAAGAGCAAATGGTTATATGCTAGACTGGCAATATTGAAACATGCATCGAGCAAGACATGACTAGACTTCCATCATGATACAATAATAAAAATAATAGTAAATAAATATCGACTAGAAGGTGCCCAAAGTCATTTTTCCACTGAAGACGGAACAAGAAAAATCTCGTTTTTCATCTCATTCGAATCGACACAATAAAGCAAATCGGATGCGTTGTAGTGGCTGGACAAGGAGCTCTTTTTCGGTGGAGTGTTTACCAAAGAGGGAGAGTGAAGTTTCAATTGAGGAGGAGGATGATGATAATGGACGCAGAAAGATAGGAAACGGACGGAACTACCTACCAACTACCACCACCATCAGCAGCATTGCCTGCCGCCACGCATCGTAGCGTTAACCGTTCCTTCCTTTAACATCGTTTCTACGTGTGAGACCTAACAATAAGGTTGGAGTTGAGGAGTTTTGTGTAATAATGTAACACTGGGGCATGAGCAACAAGGTTGATTTGTTGTACGTGTGGTATACGATGACGGTTATAGTTTGCAATTATTATATGTACTCCACTACTACTGTTCTCATGTACACCAGTTGTCGTGTGGAATAAATAACGAAATCCTGTAACGAAAAGTAACTTATCACGTTACCATTTTGCTAGGCTGCCTTGCCTCTGCCTGCCACTATCACTAACACCGCCTCCTCCACCACATCTCGATTTCTTTTGCTTCTAGGCAAAAAGCAATACTGGAAAACGATGATGGTGGCAGACAGTGGCGGCGGTGGCGGTGTTAGGTTTGTTTTAAATGAGAGTAACAGATCTAATAACAGCGTGTTGTTCTCTGCTCTATTATTCCACAAGGCATTCATTTTATGTGGGTTTTCAGAGAGGGAGAGAGAGAGGTGTCATTTCATTTCCACAAACAAACCACCTCCATCTCATTATCGCTTCATTTCCCCATTTGCTGCTTTAATTATGAGAGATACCTCTGACCTCAAATGATATATTTTTCGAAGCTCTTGTACTACTTCCTTGTTCAGTCAAGTCAGTTGTAAAAAATTAATGGAGCGTGATTTTACAGTTGAACATTATCTGTCACATTATATTTACATTATACATATTTACCATCTGCTGAAATAACCAGGGATGCAGGCATTTGATGGATGCAATATTGTTTGTTTTTCCTACTAAACTACTGGAAAAAATGCTATGGAAAGCGATGGTAATGGCGTGTAATATCCGTACTTGTCTGCTACAGCAACGGCAATGATTCATGCATTGTATTTTAAACATGACAGGTTACTTCTACTACTGCCAATTCAATTACATAATAATATATTAAGCTTTCTACTACTTTGCTGCTGCTACTGTCATTTTAAACTAACCTTGTGACAGGCCATTTCCGTAGTCAAAACCATGCATTCAATTAATTAATTTAATTTAATTGCCAGTGCAAGTTTTTGCCACTTATTGATTTCAGTTTGTCTGACTGCCTATGTGTATTTGTATACCTAATTATGTGTGTCTACACGCCATAACTCGGATCTCTGTTTATGATGACGGGTTTGTTTGGCATTCATAAAATCCACGCTTGTACTACTTGTACATAAATACCTATTTACTTGTTTTGCTATCAATATTTTAGTCATTTATTTATCATTATTATTATCATGATGTTGGTTGATGTATAACTAAAGAGTAAGTGCAGTGAATTCCTATGAGCGTCCTTGTTAAAATATTGTGTATTTACGATGTCGACTATCCTGAGCATATTTTGTCGAACTTTTATCTTTTGCGCTCTTTGAAGAAAATTGCTCTGTGAATGACAACATCCTTCCCGTCCTCAGCCATCCTGACATACCTATTCATTCAGTTAGTGAGAAAGGTACATTATTGTTCCTCCGAAGAAAAGCAGTATCTTCGTCTACCAAAGAGAAAAGGAAATCGTAGCGTTCGACCCTATTCACTTTTGTTGTACATATAGATAGATAACATTTTTTCAGACCTCTCAGGTACCCTCAGCACTTTGGCCCTGTTCTAGTATGTTCTAGTTCTAGTATGTTCTAGTAAGTTCTAGTTGGCCCTGTTCTAAAGCATAATATCATTATGCTTTAGTGTGAGTACATCTGCGAGTAATTTTCTCCAATGTCCTTGTCTGGTTTGGTTTTCATTAAGTAACTCAAAAAATCTCGTAAGAATAATGCCTACTTAATGAATTCCATAGTGCTTTGCTGCTCTGACTTTTCCCAGACACGGAATATTTATACATTTTATCAAGGCTGCATTGCACTGTCATCTACCTCTGAATAATATTATTTGACATACACAAAACAAGGTGGAGTCTATACGCGGCGACTATCTATTTTTTACTGCATTATACTGTCTGCTGACTGAGAAAGAGTTGTTGAGCATTCAACGGTGATGTGTTTTGGTGTAATTGTTTTGTGTAAATGTCAGTACGTTGGTTTCACTTGCGTGACAAAACTTTTGATCGCCCTTTCGTTTTTCCATATGAAACAGCAGATGGTACCAAGTAGCAGCACAGAAAAGAACAGAAAAAGCCCGACACGCATTGTTCCAAAATACAGTACTAGTTTGATACAAAGGCATAGGCACGTTTCCAAATTTGGCCAAAATGTTTTCCCCATATCATTGTTATACCTAACTACATTGAAACATGCATATATTGACACGTTGTCTACCTTACAATCAAAATAATAAGCATTAAGCACTACACAAAAAAGTATCTTATCATCATCATTATAAACCTACTAACAAACTAACAAACTAGCAACCTGTGCTTTTCATTTTCTCTCATTGTTCCTTTTCCCTCCACCTCTTGCATGCAGCAGCAGCAACAACAACACACTCCCAATACAACACCTTGTCATTGCAGTGGTGACGCACATTTTCCAATCTTCCACCCACCCACTCCTTTCCTTTTCTATATTAACTATATTAACTGCTGCTGTCACACTCTATATCAACATCACCACCACTACTGTCCATGTAGCGTGAGGATGACTTGAATTCTGATGAACCAAAGACTTGTAATTTATTACCAAGTAAAAGGACCTTTTCTCCTGGCTCATCTGTTTTAAATGTGTTTCTTGCTCACAACTCTCTAGCAGGCAGGCTTTTCTGTAATCTGCTGCCACTGCTGCTGCTCAACTCAACTTACTTGAGAAATTTTGGGCGTCTAAAAGTTTTCATGCAAACTTTCCAAGCTTTTCTCCTCTTCTCTCTTCTTCTGCTCCTTTACTACTTAGTACACTTATGATTGTAAGTTGTTATAACCAAAAAAAGTAATACCTTGAGAAAGCATCAAATTACCCAACTTGAGGATGATGATGATCGTCGTCGTCGTGTGGTAGTGTTTGGTTTGCTATGTGGTGGTGGTGGTGGCCGGTGGCAGCAGCAGTGGTGAATATTAGTATGTGAACGAACGAGTAATGTTATTACTACATCTAATCTCTGATTCATTTAATTTACATGGCATTATTTGACGAAGACGTGTACCTAAATAGCCTTTCCTTTGTTTTCTAAAAGTTTTCATGCAAACTTTCCAAGCTTTTCTCCTCTTCTCTCTTCTGCTCCTTTTTACTACTTAGTACACTTATGATTGTAAACTGTTATAACCAAAAAAATTAATACCTTGCGAAAGCATCAAATTACCCAAGTTGAGGATGATGATGATCGTCGTCGTGTGGTAGTGTTTGGTTTGCTATGTGGTGGTGGTGGTGGCCGGTGGCAGCAGCAGTGGTGAATATTGGTATGTGAACTGAACGAGTAATGTTATTACTACATCTAATCTCTGATTCATTTAATTTACATGGCATTATTTGAAAAAGACGTGTACCTAAATAGCCTTTGTTTCTCATTTGTCTGTTCTTGCTTCGCTTTCCCTTTTCCCCTGTCCTTTGTTACAACAACAACAACTGCTGCATAATAAGTGTTGGTAGTAAATGGCTGGATAACAATATTGCAGATACGATTGGTGGTTTTTGTCATGACGTTAGTTGGCGATGGTGTGTGGTGTGAAATAAGCTTATGCACAACTAATTGGATTTTGGATATAAATAAATGCCTCAACTTGTGGTTAAGATTGGAGTTAAAAGAGAAAAACAGTTTTACACACTTTGTCAAACACACACGCATTATTATTATTATTATTATTTTATTACTGTAACATGACCATACGCCAACATTATATCAGAATGCGCAATACAAAACACATTAAATTTCATATGCGAGCCAACAACTGTGGAAATATGTGATCTGGATCTCATTACTCTCTCCCATTTTCTACACACTGATTATTCCACCTTTCCTGAGATACATAATGTGCCTAGCATAGCATGAAATCTACCTAGTAGGACAGGAATATAACGACGGTAAACAAAAGAATAATAATATCCCAGTAAGTATTGCTTTTGTCAAACACACACGCATTATATTATTATTATTATTATTTTATTACTGTAACATGACCATACGCCAACATTATAATAGAATGCGCAATACAAAACACATTAAATTTCATATGCGAGCCAACAACTGTGGAAATATGTGATCTCATTACACTCTCCCATTTTCTACACACTGATTATTCCACCCGGTGTTCCACCTTTCTTGAGACACATAATGTGCCTAGCATAGCATGAAATCTACCTAGTAGGACAGGAATATAACGACGGTAAACAAAAGAATAATAATATCCCAGTAAATATTGCCCTTCTCCTCCTAAGCATCGTTCCCTTTTGCTTTCTTCTTTGACGGAAGAAAACGGCAAGTCCAAACTTGCTTGACTCATGCAACTAGAAAAACAGTCAATAGTTTTGGTGGGATAATGGTAGCGATGGCGGTGGTGGTGGTGGCGGTGGCACACGAGGCAAGAATTGAATAATGCCCTGAAATTCACAGAACTAGAAGAGCCATAATCACTACTGCAGCCACTACCACCACCGCCATCACCATCATCATCATCGTCATTTTATTCTTATTATTATTATTGCCTTCCTTTTACAGCTTAGTCGTATCAGTACTTGGTGGAGTGAATTCCAACACAAACTTTTCTTCAACTGCGTGTTTGATATATGGCTGATTTGTGGAATCGCCGCATAGTAATCATAAAGTATGGTAGTTTCATGCATGAAATTGACATTAATAAATAATCCAGTTTATTACTTCAACAACAGGTTGAACTTGCTTCCTGTTGTCGTTCTCCAACTTTAGTTTTTACATAGCAGCAAACATAATATTATATTGGAAAATGATAACCACGGGACTTAAGTTTTACAGGAAAAGTTTATGTAATGAGTAGTCATGCATTTTCTCCATTCACTTGTATGCTTTTCATTATATAATTTGTAAAGGAATAACTAGAAACAATAGAGACATTTACAATGCATTACCACGGGAATTTAGTTTTACAGGACAAGTTTATGTAATGAGTAGTCATGCATTTTCTCCATTCACTTGTATGCTTTTCATTATATAATTTATTATACATGCTTGAGTAAAACAAGTGCCTACATATTGCACATGTCGGAATGCTTTCTTTAGTCGGAGAAGGACTGTGGAATTTAATTAGGGTTTGCGACAAAAACCAGCACATGTGTAGCAGTACTATATAGGTAAGTAGGTATGCTCGTTTGGAAGATTAATGGTCAATCACTGGCAATTAATTTGTCCACAAGCCTAATAAATAGCACTTGGAGTAGACTAACGTACAAATAGTGTACAGAGCATAAAGGTAGCCAAGGGATACCCAGTACATATGCTTAGGATACAAATGTACATCAGGAAATAAAAACAAATGCCGAAAAAAATAAAGCGAAGTTGGTTATATGAAAATTCAAAGTTCCCAATAAATGTAGGCATTGTGGATTTAACTGCATACCGAGTCTAGGAAATTTACGTGTGAACAATAAGTCCCCATCCATCAATCTCCATCTTCTTTAGTGACTGACTGACTTCATCTGACAGAGTGACGACAGACAAACAGACAAACGTGTAAATCGCATACTACCAGTGTTGTTTGCAGCTCGCAAGTTCAACAGCATTCGTACTATATAGAAATAGCATATTATTATTATTATCATTATTATGCTTTCTTATTTTTCCGTCTTCTGACAGAGTGACGACAGACAAACAGACAAACGTGTAAATCGCATACTACCAGTGTTGGTTGCAGCTCGCAAGTTTACTAGCATTCGTACTATAGAGAAATAGCATATTATTATTATTATTATTATTATGCTTTCTTATTTTTCCGTCTTCCTTGACCCAGCATTATGGAGAGCGGCAGAGAGAAATAAATGACATTTGTTATCTAGAAGTGTACCACTGATTGCATTTATATGTCCATGTACGTGCTTCTCCTGACAGTCTGACAATAAGTTAACTTTGGTATATGGAGTATCCAACCATTCTTGACCCAGCATTATGGAGAGCGGCAGAGAGAAATAAATGACATTGGTTATCTAGAAGTGTACCACTGATTGCATTTATATGTCCATGCACGTGCTTCTCCTGACAGTCTGACAATAAGTTAACTTTGGTATATGGAGTATCCAACCATTTTGCTCCCATTTCTATTATTTATACTCGGATTTTCTATTACATTCCAATTTTTATATGAAATATTAAGTATGTCCATGGTATTAAGTATATGATGATGCGGTTATAGTTCACATGAAAATACAAGCACGCAACTCCAATTGTGCGCCGAAGAGAAAAAACGGGCACAGAACAATATAAATTTGTCCAACGAAAGAAATGGACAACGCACTTTGAACCATTTCTGCAGAACTCTTAGTTGCTGTTGGCCCAGTGACGCAGAGGAAAAAATAAAATATTAAGCCAATGAACCAACCCATTGTTGTACATAAGCATACATATGTACAGAACAATATAAATTTGTCCAACGAAAGAAATGAACAACGCACTTTGAACTATTTCTGCAGAACTCTTAGTTGCTGTTGGCCCAGTGACGCAGAGGAAAAAATAAAATATTAAGCCAATGAACCAACCCATTGTTGTACATAAGCATTGTACATATGTTTAAAAAAAAGTGTTGGATAAGTTATAGCAAACAAAGATTTCTACAACTGCAAATTACACACGTATTGTTATTAAAAGTACACTCACGATGAAAAAATATAATACATTTGGAGCGAGCTCTCACAATTTGTGCACTGGCCATTATTTTTAGACAATGAGTTATTCCTTTGTGCGTGAGCTTTAGGTGCTATTACCCTAGTAATTAAATGAGGACTGAGTTGGGTGGCTACTAACGGCAGAGAAAAGTTTATCGGGTTNAGCTCTCACAATTTGTGCACTGGCCATTATTTTTAGACAATGAGTTATTCCTTTGTGCGTGAGCTTTAGGTGCTATTACCCTAGTAATTAAATGAGGACTGAGTTGGGTGGCTACTAACGGCAGAGAAAAGTTTATCGGGTTGTATGCATGACTTGGCTGATATTATATGCATGTCCATGGGGAAAGGTAGCGAACAAAAGTTTAACTATTGGCATCCCAGGAGCATACAAAATTAGCTAGCCGCTGCTGCTGCTGCTATGCTGCGAGCGAGATACAGGAATGTAGAGAAAACGTCTAAAAGTTCACGACGACAAACGTGCTGCACGCTTGTCACTGAATATGCTGCTTACAGGCAACATGCTACTCTCTGCTATAAATACATACAAAAGAAAAGTATAAAGAACACATGCCGCTTTTTTATTTCCTACCTTGCATTATTCAAATGGAAAAGCATGCATGCATGCGTGTGAATGTGTACTCAAAGGGAAAACGAAGGAAGGAAATGAATTGAACAAAAGTCTCAAAGAAGGCAGTCAAGGCAATAAAAACGAGAAGGAAAAAACCTGTGGGATTGAACACGACTGTGAAAGAAAGTAGGAGTCAAGTAAAATTAATCACATGAGATTCCGGTTCCATCGACGATAATAAAAATGCAACAGTGCAGAAAGTAAAGAAATCCTTTTGAATGCGCATATTGTTAAAATATTTATTCAAGTTCAATTATCTAATCGTATAACAAACTGCTGGTGAAAAGATTAAAAAGTGACAAAGATTGCATAGGAATTGCTATAGATTTTATGAGCGTTTATTATCAATGCTACTGTTGTAAACTTTCAGGAATATGCGCAACCTTTTTACTGACTTTCATTTTCTGTGTTATGTAGATAGATAGTAGATGGATATGTACGCACACATAGCCAATTTTCTTTTTATTGGAGAGCACACATAACCTCGGAGGGTGTTTTGAGATTTTCAGCTAGTGAAATAACAACAGCTCATTTGAAAGTTTACATTTTAATGATGATTAGCGTTTATTATCAATGCTACTGTTGTAAACTTTCAGGAATATGCGCAACCTTTTTACTGACTTTCATTTTCTGTGTTATGTAGATAGATAGTAGATAGATATGTAAGCACGCATAGCCAATTTTCTCTTTATTGGAGAGCACACACATAACCTCGGAGGGTGTTTTGAGATTTTCAGCAAGTGAAATAACAACAGCTCATTTGAAAGTTTACATTTTATAATGATGATGGCATCAATGTTGTATTGAAATATTATTACAACATCCGAGTATTTAAAACATAAAAAGCATCGGGTTTCTTCCGTTTTTATCCCTGAAATTTTTAAAAGTTATTAGGAGCAATCATATTAAGTAGAAAAGTAGTGGCAAATGACGAGACTTTGCAAACTCCATGAAATTTGATGACAAATAAGTTCAAAGTAATGAGTACTTGCATAGCAGGTATGCAGGACCAACTTCAAGGCGTTTAATACTAGTAGTTATATGATTGCCGATGGCATTCATTGTTTCATGATGATATGAGGATAAAGTGGAAAAAGTGAATTGACTCTAGGTTCACTCGAGAGGAAATGGACTATCGTCATCATCATGAAGATGGTCGTTGTTTTTCATCATATATCCCATTAGAACAAGAAAGATCAAAAAATAACAATTTTTTTCTCTTCCGAACACCAAAACCTTTTTAATGTTGTTAATTCCGTGCTATTTCCATCATCATCATTTCACATGCATTTATATACCTATTACACAGAGGTATTGTACTAACATTTGCAATGGGTGTGTTTTTTTACACAAAGACATATCTAATAGCTTTTTGTGATGATGATGATGATTTCTTCAAATATATTTTTTTACTCAAGTACAGCAGAACTCTTGTTATGTGTGCCCAAGAGAAGAGCTTGCTCCGTTTATAAAGGACTTTCTAATAAAAGCCTCCAAGGTTGGTTCCTTTTCCCATTTTACATTAGTGGGACGTTAGATAACTCAACAAAATTACGCTGGAATTCGAATCGAATGGAGGAGTGTATATAATACCTACTGTGTAAGTATGTATATACTTATCTATACAAGCTAGTAAAAGATAGATTGTTGTAAGAGGAAAAACCTAATATGACGACGAAAAAAATCGTTCATTTCGTTTTTTTTCTCTCTTCTTCTTTTCCACCACTACTTTATTTCTTGCTCCCGGTCTCAATTTCGATAAAAGCCTTTTACGATCAAGCAGAACGATGCGGTAGAACTGGTAGACGAAGCTTGGCTTGCTTGTGCAGTTGTTGTGGTGTGGTGTGGTGCTCATTCATTCGCCAATTCAACTAAACTTTTAGACTTAGCTTGTGCTTGTGTGTGTGTGTTTTTTTCATATAAAAAATGAGAAAACTGAAAATAAATTACAGCAATAGTGCAGAAAACGTTGACGGGCTGTATTATTATTATTGTTATTATTATTCAGTACGCTTCCAGTTCTTAGAGAAATGGAACGTGGGTATTAACAGCAATAAGCAATAATCATAATTGTTCAACTACCACTTTTGCCGTTGGAATAATTGGCTCAAAAATCCCTTTTATATGTATTACCCTCTAAGCAATTTACTATTTATGTATTTTCTTTCATTTATCATTGTTTTATGAGCTACTGTTATGTCCTATTATTATTTGTTGTTATTTACTTCATATTAAGACCCATTTGATTCTTTGTAAATGACTGTCCGTCCATGTGTTCATTTGGGTTTTTTTTTTGCTCTGATGGGATACGATACAGAAGGTATAGCGGGATAACGGTGATAACGGATGGCTATTTAGGTGGTAGAATGTTTGCTTTTTTTGGTCACAGTAAAATACTGCAACTTTTTAATCTACTTCTAATGCCCGTCGTACTTACAAGTCGACACCCTCTCTTTTCGATGAATGCCGCATATTTTTCATTTTTTTATTGTGCTACCTATTTACTTACAAATAAATAAAATACTCTCATAAATAAATAAAAAAGCTTCTGTGTCTATAACAGATTTGTGTAAAAAGCAACAAAAGTATTGTTTATATTTTTTCTGCAATTCCTTTTTCTACACTTACATTTCCACTCAATTTAGATAAAATCCAGAGAAAAGTTCTACATTTCAAGGGGAAAAGACCACGCCTAAAAAGAATGCCAGTGAGGAGCCAAGTAAATAAAAACAAGATAATCATGCCAAAGGTGTGAACTGTACATTATCCAAAAGTAGTTAAATAGTTATGGAACTGCTGACTTGGAATGGCCGAAAAAAAAACTTTCCTTTCGACATTTGATACGCAGGGCACTCCACACAACTTGCAAAAAATCATATCTTTTGTACCATGTTTACACAATGCATGCTTGCTTTTTGCTTTTTTTGTTTAAAAGACACGTTGTGTTGCTAAATTACAGTTGTTTCCTTCTACTTGCCTATTCTCCATGGTAAATACATCCAAAAATGTAATATCTTCCATCCAATCTCCACTCCAAAGTTAACTCAACAAAAAG
>JAANSP010002614.1:0-12505 GCA_036850745.1 Homidia socia | reverse complement strand
CAAGTCTAACTGTCACAACACAAATTTATCGCTCATCTATTTTTTATGCATTTTTTTGAGTTGATTTCCTTCCGTAATTGCTACTTTTCATTATGAAACACAACACGGAAAATTATGAAAACCTACGAAAATGAGTATACGATGGTAATTAGTGTGTAGTGTAATAGTAATAACAAAGCAATAAATATTTGTCTTGGTATACGATTTATTTAGTATGCTCCTTAATAGTAATTCAACTATATGTCACTAGTCACAACTCACAAAATAATATTTGGTAAAAAATTAAAAAATAGCCCATTGCTAAATGTAACATTTCATGTTACACTGAAACGCGTAAATATAGAATAAATGTCTACGTGCCCGCCAAGTCTGTACACGTGTTTGGGGAGGGAACATCGATTGACAGAGATAGCGTAATATACTGCCAGTTAAAATAATTCATTTTTCCTCTTTAGTTTAGCAAAAGAATTATTTGGTTTTAATAATAAGTAATTGTATCTACTAAATAATTTATTAAAAAATGTTGAATAAAAGAATGAATAGCAAGGGTCCTTTTTCCTCGTGCGATAAGAGCAGTTGTTTAGTAAAAGTATATAGCAGCAGCAATCGACCAACTTAATTTTTTGTAGTATGCCATGATTACATCTTTGCACCAAAGGACGAATAAACTATGTGTAATGGTGTAGCAGGTAGATAGGTAGTTCCTCGTGCGATAAGAACAGTTGTGTAGTAAAAGTATATAGCAGTAGCAGCAATCGACCAACTTAATTTTTTGTAGTATTGCCATGATTACATCTTTGCACCAAAGGACGAATAAACTATAATGTGTAATGGTGTAGCAGGTAGATAGGTAGTCATACTCATAGTCGAACTTGCGACCAAAGTCTCAGAAAAAATCGCGAAATTTCGACCTTTGTTATTAGTGAATGTAGTTTTGTGTAGCTATCTTAACTTAGCTTTTGATACGTCATGCCAAAAAAAACAAGAAATGTACACGTATACGGAAGACCTATCTTTAAACGTGTGAGTCGCACTGGTTGTGGTAACGCTGATGAGGATAAATGAAACGTTGTGCACACTCAGATTCTGTTCAAAAATGTTTTTTACAATGCTCATAAAAATGGCTCTTCATCGACATGTCGTACGCGTAGGTAGCAAAGACATAGACAACAATGGAAAAGCAAAGATTGAGTCAGCGATGATTGCGGTTGCAGCCATAAGAACCGCAGACATCATGGGCTGGTCCGTGTTTTTTGTATGCATTTTTTGTAACGACTGACTTAGTTTATAAAAAAAACGAATGCAAAAAGAATTTGTAAAAGAATTTGATCACCGATAAATGATAAATACCTAATGTAATATTACATGCTTTTTTATTAAAAAGAACACGTTTTTTATTTTGTCAGGGTTACGACTTATTTCCGAAGGCAAAGTTGCCGTTCTACTTTTGGCTGGTGGCCAAGGAACACGACTTGGCGTCAACTACCCTAAGGGTATGTACGATGTCGGTCTTCCGTCGGGGAAAACGTTGTACCAACTTCAAGCTGAAAAAATTGTTCGCCTAGAGACTCTAGGAGAGAATGCAACTGGTCAACGTGGTGATGTTCCATGGTACATTATGACAAGTGAACATACAAAAGAGCCTACCCTTGAGTTTTTCCAAAACCGCAACTTTTTTGGATTGAAGAAGGAGAATTTGGTAGTTTTTGAACAAGGAATGCTTCCATGCTTCACTTTTGATGGTCGTATCATTATGGAGAAAAAGGGAAAGATTGCCAAGGCTCCAGGTAAGCTGCTATAGAGTTTCCGCAACAATTGTAATGTGTTTCTTCTGCCTTAAAGTATGTTGCCATTTTTTACTAACTTGCATACACCTTGTTTTTCAGACGGTAACGGAGGACTCTACAGAGCACTCAGAGATAAGGGAATTCTCAGTGACATGGAGTCCCGTGGCATTGAGTATGTTCACGTGTACTGCGTTGACAATATTCTTGTGAAAATGGCTGATCCAGTTTTCATTGGATACTGCTATAGCAAGGGGGCAGACTGTGGAGCCAAGGTGAGAAATACAATTATTATATGATAAGAAAACATTGAAAAACGGAACCAATCATAACATTTTTAATCTTTTCCTGATTACGCTGACGTGGTACGACCATGTGTTGTAATCATCAGCCTCTGATATACATATTACTTGTCAGAATGATTTCGAAAGTCATTTCCGTCATATTTTCATGGTCAAATAAATGTCATTTTTCCTTTTAAATGTTTTGTAAGCTGTTGAAAATATGACAGCCATTCATGGTCACATGATAAACGTTTCTTTTTTTGTCACCAGGTGGTAGAGAAAGCATTCCCTACAGAGGCTGTCGGTGTTGTATGCAAAGTTGATGGTCATTACCAGGTCGTAGAGTACTCGGAAATCACATTGAAAACCGCTCAGAAACGTAATTCAGACGGAAGACTTACATTCAGCGCGGGCAGCATTTGCAACCATTTTCTCACCACTGAATTCCTCCGCCGCCTTGTTGAGTAAGTTTCATCAGAGATGCTTGCTTCTACTGCATATTACCTACTATTGGAATCAGCCCCTTTGGTAATCTAGGAAAGCATTTTGATAAGATCAGCAGGAATTATCATAAGATCTTATCGTTCTTGATTCTAGGGGACCAGAGGATGAACTCAAGCATCACATTGCCAAGAAGAAGATTCCTCATGTGGATTCCAACGGCCAATTAGTGAAACCGGAGACACCAAACGGTATCAAATTGGAAAAATTTGTTTTTGATGTCTTCCAATTCTCCGAGAGATTCGTTGTCTGGGAAGTTCTCCGAGAGGATGAATTCAGTCCCTTGAAGAATGCCGATGGAGCAGAAAAAGATACTCCGACCACCGCACGACACGCCTTGTACTCGCTTCACCAACGATTCATCCTCGCAGCTGGAGGTCGCTTTGTTGATGAAAGTGGCACTGAAATTCCACTTATTCCTAGGTATGTTCTTAAAATTTGCATTGTCCCATTTGATATCTTTTACCTTTTATATTCTTTAACAATTCCAAACTGTACCGTTGTAACAGTAGACCTACAAATTAGAATAATATACGGTGCATGTATGAATACAGCAACCCCCTTGTTTGTTTTTAAAAGCTTGAAAACAATATTTAAAACCTGCATGATTAACATTTTTATTCTATTTTTTGTTTATTTTTTTGCTTATGTCGTGTGTTTTTGTGCTTTTCCCCTGTGTTTTGTAGTATGTTGAATAACAACGCTATAATGCTGGAGACGAACAACAATGAGATGTAAGTGAACATAATCCATCCATTGAATAACTTTTTATGTTTTTATCATTTTTTATTTGTGCCATTTCTTTCGATGCCGTTTCTAAAGCGTAACTTCTTTATCTTTTTTTACTAACCAATATTTTCCTGAATTTACTTTCAGAAAACCTCATCAATAGCTTAACGTTATTATCATATTCATTATAATAATGTTTAATGATTTCCATTTTTATTGTTTCTCTCTAGTCAAAAGTCTTGCATGAGCTATAAGGCTCCTGTGGTCGTGGAAATCTCACCACTCGTCTCCTATGCCGGAGAAGGTTTAGAAGAATCCGTCCAAAACAAGGAATTTCAACCTCCCATTACCTTGGTAGCTCCCTCAGAGAAGAATCCCTTAGAGAAGCCAAACTCAAAATTGGACATGCCTTTGCAAGTACAAGTTATCAACTCATCAGCCGCAGGAAGAGTAGCTCAAGCGAAAATCTAAAACGTTTCTTATAAAATTGTAATAAATACATACATACCTACATACAGGGACAGAACAGGACGCAAAACAAGTGTCCAAAATTACACGAATATTTTTTTATAATATGAATGATTTCTTTGTGAACAAAAATTAAGTCGTACACTTAAAATTGTATTGTGATTGACTAAATAATAATAATAATGATAATAATAATAAAAGCAACTTACTTTGTATATGTGTATAAAAAAATCCGGTGTATGACCCTGCGTTCATGTAAATGCATCCTAATTTTTTTGACTTTGTCAATTTTACTACGATAATGGCGTGGTTCCTTAGTAGACTCTACGCATTGTTGTTAATGTGTAACAAGATGGTAATACATACTACTGTCTTTGTAGACAAAAAAATCTTCAAAAATAATGTTTTTTCCTGTTCAGTGTCATCCACAGCAATGTCAATCGCATGATCAATCTTAAAATACAAATCGATCTTTTTCTTTTTTTTTCTTTGTGGTACTCATTTTCATGATACTGTCCGTTGGTTAGTTATTTGTTGATGATAGTCGAATGTATCGCACCGTGGGGTATAGGTAGAAAGGCAGTGAAGGCAGATGCAGGTGTTCCTTATCACTCTTAAAGTTAATTCATTCATCATAAAACTGTGCTTGGCTTCACCGGTATAGATAAGGAAACAAATTTCGGTGGCATATTCTAAGAGATAAAGCATCCGTTTCATAATTTTCTTGTGCGTCATCACAAAAGTCTTGTACATTTTCTTTATCCTTGCTTCTCGTCGCACTTCTCTAAAAGAATTGAACCCAACAGTTGCCCTCACTGAAAAGGAATGGGTCAGTGCATCGGAAACAATGACAAAATTATATATGCAACCAAGTCCAAGTCAATTTATGTATACTTAAAGATGCTACAAAATTTAAGGTTCTAATACAATTAGCAATACGCAGTGGAGAGGTGGAAGAGCGGATGGAGTGCATATACTGTACAGCAAATCATTCTGTTGTCAGTGGATTATTCAAATGATTTTTTTCTACAACATTTTACATAAAACAACGTATCCGCCCGCCTAACCTTCCAGTGCTCCCATTTTTTTCTTGGAAACGAAAAATCTTTGCTTCATTTCATATTAACTAATGTGTCCGAATTTTTATATTTTGTGAGCATATCTGTACGATTATGAATGTACGTTATAATGACAACTCTTAAATCTATTTCCAATAAGCAGAGGAGCAAGATAATCAAATTTTTTGAGTGTACATATATTGGGTACACTTGGAAAAAAACGTTGCCACGGTCAGGATACGTGACTACTTTGCTTAAAATTGAAAAAATGCAAATGAAGTGAAATGATTTTTCTAGATAAAAGTTTTAACCTAGCTGCTTTACAGGCATAATATGCTTTCCTTAAGTTCGATTATAAGGCTGCTTTTATTATTACTGAGCATTTAGCTTTGAATATGACATATTTTGTTCTTGAAATGTTTGTCCCTTTCTGCGTCTCTACCTCCTTAGGCTTCAATTACATATTTTGACGTTGTTGTTGGCTTCACTCTTCCTCCACCAAAAAGGAAGAAGTGATCGAAATGATGAAATCAGTAGGGAACTTTTTATCCACGCAAGAAGACATCTTAAAAAATTAACACAAATCGCCTTTTTAGCCACGCTCCGTCCACGTACAATATTTTAACATAGATTTGTAGCAATTAGGTTCTAAATTAAATATTTTAACTATTATAAATAGAAACAGCCACAGTTGTTGTATAAGTACGGCAATACAATCGTTATAATATTAATAATTATAAGTACTTTTTACTGATAAAAAATACTACTTGCTTTTATTATTTCGCTCTTATCCTTCTTTTTATCATTTTTTTTATTTGTGAGGGTTACCTCCTGAAAAATACATAGCTAATTTGTAGAGGCAGAGAAAAAAAAAGTAGGAGAAAAGAATTTTTTTAAGTTGAAAATAAATTTTAATTAGCTTGTTGAGTTCAGTATGTTCCCCGACTCGGAAGAAGAGACATTGACGTTGACGATGGGTGATCTACAGTTACAACAACTTCCGCGGACAACACAGCCTGCCCCGTCATCGCCTCCGCAGCCAAATCAACTGTACTCGCACAAATATCCGTCAACTGCATCGGAGCATGGGGAATATATTGTTCCAAGATACGACTTTTATCCTTCCTCTTTTGACAATTCGTTCCCCCACGGAGGGAATTTAAACAATGAACGCAGCTTTTCATGCTCTTCGCCGACTTCTAACACGTCGTTTCTGTCGGAAACGTCTTTTAGCACTCACAGTCAGTCTTATTTGAGAAATTCAAACGACAGCGGAAACGCTAGGTACTTTCAATCATTTATTTAATTCATAAAGAAATTGCTTTTTTCTTGTATTTTGTAATATTTCTTTATATTGAGGTCATTATACATAAAAAGGCTGCATAAATAAATAATATATAATGTTTTTACGTATTCTTTGAACAGCGATAATTTTGGCTTATTGACCACTACCTCCACGCAGTACCGTGGAAATGATGGGAATAATTTATCGTCGGATTTTCAAAACAGAGTGGGCGGACCTGCTTTTAACAATGGTGAATTTCATGCAGTTGGAGGGAGTTTCTTGCCATCGTCATCCCAGGCAAATCAAGTGCTAAATGACTCTTTGCTGTCGTCCTCTTCCCTTGGCAGCATTACTGGAGTAGGATCCGGTCTGGGTCAATGGGACTCTCCGTCAAAAGCGACAACATCAACGCCAAACCAGAACCAATTTGATTTTACATTTCCAGTTTCTGAATCATCCATCACAGGGATTGTAAGTAGCGATGGTAGCATAAGTAGCGGCAATGGCAGCAGTAATGCTAGTGCTGATTCACCAACTCGGCTTATCGCTGCTGCAAATGCTGCTGGCAACACCCCTGGCTCTTTTACAAATCAGTGGAATTTGAGTAATGTTTCCTCTCTGCTGGTGAGTAAACATTTTGACAACCGTTTTTAAATGAATGCTTTCCCCCTCCATTTTACGTCTCAATTTATTTCAATCTTTTGAACAGGACAATCCATCCCCAGAGAGCTCTGGTAGCAACTCTGTTCCCACGTCGGCATCCGTTTTAGGTCATTCAATCTGGACTCCATCCCAGGTTTCTGCTGCCATTAGTAATAACGCTACCAATGGAAATGGTTACATTAGCAATGCAGCTAATCAGAACGGCGGCGATAGCCATGAATGGGATGAGTCTCTACTGTTAGGGTTATCCAAGCATCAACTTTTGGAATTTGTTGCGGTAAGCTTGTTACTTAAACTACTTCCGAAAACATAATTTTAAAATAATGCAACACCATGATGAGCTATGAAATAAGAAATAAGGATAAAATCATGTTCTAAAACACATCCCTTTTAAGCTTCTAAAACATGAACTTGAAAAGAGTCAAATCAATGGGGAGTTCGGTCGAGCAAATCAACTTCAAGGAGTCCTGCTCCAAGTTCAGAATTTCATAATTGCCAACTTTCTTTCCGAATCAACTGAAAGCGTATGCAGTGTGAGTACTCCAACGACTACAATTACATCCCCACTTTTGCCCAGTCCTACCGAAACAGTGGACAGAGTAGCTAATTTTCATCGGGATGTTGGTAAGTTCCGTCTCAAGAACCAGAAATTACATGCAAACATTCTCATATGAAAATTGAACAAAAGGTGAATACTTTTATTTGATTTTTTCTCCAGATGTCGATGATTTAAATGATAGTACATATACTTGGAGTGGCGTTCTCCCTCCACGGATTCACAGGAATCCAGTTTATTCATGCAAAGTAAGTAACGTTGTCTGTGTAAAGAAAAAAATTGAGCATTTCAAATGGCAATAATTTCCCTGATATTTTTTAAAGGTTTTTCTTGGTGGACTTCCCTGGGATATTACAGAGTACACTCTGATGCAAGCATTTGAACCGTTTGGAATTATGAAAATTGAGTGGCCAGGGAAAGACGGTGTTCCCCTAAAACCAAAGGGCTACGCCTATGCAGTTTTTGAAAGTGAAAAACAGGTAAGAAAATCCATATGTGCACACTGCATTATCTTAAGTTTTCATACAATTGCACAAGTAAAAGTTAATTTTTTTATTCCATTTTTGAAATTGTGTGTACAGGTTAAACAGCTATTACAAAGCTGCAACCAGGATTATAGTCACAACCGCCCAGGAAACTACTTTTTCAAGATTTCTTCAAAAAAGTTCCGTGGCAAGGACGTTCAAATCATACCTTGGGCTTTAACAGATAGTAACTACAGCATTTGCGAGACGTCTAAAATTGATCCAAGTACGACCATATTTGTTGGGGCACTTCATGGAATGGTGAATGCAGACGGTCTTGCAACTATAATGAATGATTTGTTTGGTGGAGTTGTTTATGCAGGTACGTACACTTGCCATATAGTATACCAAATTCTAAAATAAAAATAATCTCAAATGTACTTTTTCAATTAAAATATGCTGAAACAAGAAAAACGCTTCATACTTTTTTCTTATCACAGGGATCGATACAGATCGTACCAAGTATCCAATTGGCTCGGCTCGTGTGACATTTAACAACACGCGCTCTTACATGAAGGCTGTCAGAGCAAAGTACGTTTGGATAAAAACTTCGCGTTTCGACAAGAAACTTCAAGTGGATCCCTACCTAGAGGATGAAACATGCTCTGTGTGCAAGTTGCAGCAAGGGCCGTACTTTTGCCGGGACAAGTTATGCTTTCGATACTTTTGTCGTACTTGCTTTCACAGCAAGCATTCTGAGGGTCCGCTTAAATCTCATACTCCCATGATGAGAACTACACACAACAAGCCCCACCAGCACCAACAACAAACCAATCAATTGAACAATGGCAATGGATTCAACAACTATAGCAACAATAACAACAACAATAATGGCGGTGGCGGTACATATTTCAACAACAATCACCGTCACCCATCTACTTACTCTTATGGAGGAGCTAATGGCAACCACCACAATCATCAAACTCCTTACAACTACGGGGGCGGTGCTAACGGCAATCAGCAGCACTACAATAATAATTACAACAGCCCTCATCATGGATTTACCAACGGTGGCAACAATTTTCGACAATGGAATGGCAACAATGGGCGCAATTCGCCACAGATCAACTACCCAAGTGGAGGTGGCGCTGGTCCTGGTGGTGTCTTAAAACGGTCCAAATTTTTCTAAGAGGACAACAGGTAACAAAAGGTAGGCCATGTGCATGTGAATCCCATGCTATTCTAGTATAGGAAACCGGTGTTTTTTGTCTTATGAAATCATAATATATCTATATGAATCACATATTATATTATAATAATGTATAACGTAACAGTATAGGTATATATTGCATACACACTTCTTGGAATTTTCATTAATTATTTGGATAAATATATAATTGAGAATATATTAAATAATTATAATCGTGTTAACAAAATTCAAGTTGTAAGTTTCACTTTATTTTTATATCATAATTTAATTTACTTTGTATGGCATTGAGATTAACATTTTCATTATCAAGTTTTTTTTAACGGAACATTGAAAGATCACATAAAACAAGTATAATAGTAGTAATATAACATACAGCATCACTAAAAACTACACACAAGGTATATATTATTCACATCATCATGTCCTAAGAAATAAAAGTGGACAGAAAGGATATTTATTCACTTCATACTATTTTCAAAAGAAATTATGTTTGCATGAATTGCCACATTAAAATCTTTTTTAACGTAGAAAAATAAGTATAGGTATGCTGCAGCAGGAATTCGTATGAATAATTAATAGGAACCTGCATTGTAGTTGGTAAAACATGTGAAAGCAACAACCTCTAAATAACTAATATCTGAATGAAACGGTGGTTTGTCTTTAAAAAAATGGTTTTTGTAGTCGTGACACTTCTCGCTGAATGATGGAATCTTTAGAATGTTTTTTGTGTATTTATATACGTTAGTAACCATTTAATCTATTTTAAAAGTATTTGACTTACAGGTAAGTTACACAGTATCAATGTTGAAAGTGCACAACATCATGAAAATAATTACATTCCTTGGGAGAAAATTAATATTGAAACATTTGATGCTATCAACTATTCATCTATTTGATCAAAAGTAGTAGTAGTTTCGCAACAATTGATTTCACGTCCATGTTCAATTCCATATTTGTGTAGGTAGTAAGTTTTGACAATGATGAATGACGAATGTCAATATTTTAGGTTTTTATTGTGAAAAGAAAATTGGGATTTTTAAATTTATTATTCGTAAAGAATGATAGTATTCTATGCATGTAATGACTAAAATGGCAAGATAGGATAAATACGTAAAAAGGAATAAGATAAGAGCATCTACCGAAAATGTGACACATCAAAGTACAGTATTTACACATATTATTAAAAATAAGTAGAATATAATTTAAGTACCGTGACATTTTCTTTTTACATTTCATAATTGATACTAACTTGTTTTAATTCGACAGTTATAATAAAGTATGATACATACTGCATATAAATATTAATCTTTGGATTCTTTAAATATTCTTTAAATAGAAAGAGAAAATTTATACATTTTTATATTGATTTTTTTGAAATGATTATACATATATATGTATTTACTTATCTAATAAAGTTTAAAGGTTACATAGTATATAATATTTTTTGTGGTAATATAATAATAATGTATTCCAGGTAAATACAGGATTTGTTTTTAGAATAAAGTAAAATATTCAATTTTTTGGAGTAGTTTTGGTGGTGGTGGAAATTAAGGGTTATCATGAAAATTGATGGTCGTTACATGAAATCCAACGCATTCGCCTTACTTTCGAAAGAATCCAAACATTCCGGAAGTGGATGGGCCCATTAACATGGGCACCTGGTTTTTGTGAGTGATTTTAAGCTGTGGGATAGAAACGTTAAGAAATGTAGGATTATAGAGACTTTTGAACTCATATTTTCGATAACGCATACCAGCCAATTTTCTGAAAAATAAAACGTTACCGTGCATGGCGCCTGCATCCAGGGTTCCCCATCGATTTGCATTGGAAATCGCTTCCTTGTTCGGATAATTACTGTTGAGCACTGAGCCAGTCGTTTTCCGGATGCTCGTAGTCCAGTTCGAACTTGACCCATATGCAAACAGTTTTCAAGACCGATGACTTCAATCAGTTGGTCACCAATATCTAAAAATGTTACAACAACGACATGATACACATTAATTGTTATATCGGCTACTAAAGTCTTGGTATTCAAGCTGTATATAAAATCTCAATAATATTCGGCAATGACTCACCTTGGACGGCTATCGACAAATTTGCAGTGGGATTTGGTTCCTCGTTCCTCCTTCTCTTGCGTAACTTTTTGGCTCGTTTTCTCGACAAATGATCGCCCCACATATTTGTACCACCATGCGTGTATGGAATGTTTAATAGGGCCAAGCCTTGGAGAGATGCTCCTTGATCAAGATTCAGAGCGACACCGTCACACTGAATGCATAAATCAATCCACATTATTATTATGAAAGGTAATTACCATGCGATTGCTTTACATCTATTATTGGAAGTGGCAATTTGACAGAGGAACTGCTGGAAAAGCGACCAGACACCACCTTACCTCAATTTCAAGCTCCTGGTGGAGATTCTTACAAGTGGATGCAAACTGCTCTGTCATGCCAAACTCAAAATACCACATTTTGTTACGCACTCGCGAGTTGAATTTATGCGGATGTTTCTCCCGTTCCAAATGAAATTTGACACAAATTGCAGCATCCTATTCAAAGAATAGTGTTTGTGTAACAAATGAACGAAAGCATACGCATACTCTTTTCATTATCTATCATCTCAAAATTGAGTGAGAAGACATTGAATAATTCTTGTGTCTCTGTGAGTTCGGTCACGTTGCCAATTTAATATGAGACTTACCACACCAACGGAAAAATAGTTGTTTATTATGTTGTACGGCATGGGATCCCCCTTACGATCGTCTTCCGACATGTTTGGTTAATGAGATCTGCCAACGATCCATCATGACAACGGATGCCTTTTCCATTTTCTGTAACATTTGATTTCCAAATATTATCATAAAACAACGCTCAAATGTCATATTTGTACACATTGCTCATTATTTTTTAATGTTGTACGTAATAACTCTAACTGCATTTTCCCTACCTTCAATAGCTTTGGTAGAGATTCGCCTTCATAACCTCCACCCCACTTCAAGCACCTTGCGAGATCATTACCGGTTCCTAGTGGAATCACACCTACCGGTGGTTGCTCCATATATTTTACTTTATCTAGAAAAATATGCACATAAAGTAAAAAAAAAACAAGAATAAAAAGGTGCTTGTACAAGGACATTTAACCTTTTCTTTATAGCACCAACGACAAATTTTGGTCAACCAGACTCTGAATTTAAAGAAGAATTCATCTCTTTTTAATTTTATTGATGATTTCAGAGTTACAGATAATACAGAAAAAGAAAACGGATTTAAGGATTTAATTTTCCGATTCAGTAAAATTAAGTTATGAGTACTAATTCATTCATAGAACTGATTTGTTTGAATCAGGATGATAAAGTCGCCAGGAATTTTATTAGAATGGACAATTAGTTATATTTTGATTAGCCAGGAATGAATTTTCCTTCAAGAATGTGACGATACCAGGTCAATCAAGGGAAAAACTCCTGGGGTTTGTCCTCAACAAAGTCGAATTTAATATGCCAG
>JAANSP010002613.1:0-12510 GCA_036850745.1 Homidia socia | reverse complement strand
TGGCGTGCCGTAACATCAACAAACCAGAAAGCCGCAGATCAACCTTTTGCGTTTTTTTGTTTGTTGATTTTACTGCTTCTGTTCCTTCATACTCGCATACATTCCCATACAACACTCTCTACGTTTCTGGTGAAATATTCAGAGAAAATTATCCGACTTTCAAGAATATGAAAAAAAATCCTGTAATTCCGTTCACAATCCGCTAACACAATAATGATACAAATTGTAAGCTTCCAGACAACCAAAAATACTGCCAAGTGCCAACCACAATCATCATAACATCATCTCATAAACTCATCTCATGCATGAACTCTCTTTAAATGTAACCGCCCAAAAACTGTTGGTTCGTCAGAATATGTAGGTTACCCGTTATTATTATTATATTTTAAACAGACATCTTTAAATTATTCATTTGCATATATAGTGGCCAAACTATGGTAAAATAGAAAACAGCAATAATAATAGGTCATGTGGACTGCTATGACTGTTTGTTTAAACTTGTTGGTCCAATTTGGCAGACCAACCAGTAGCATAAAAATAATGTTGACAATAGTTTATAGATGTGCGATGCATTCCCTACAGTGCACTAATAGCAGTAATCATTACCAAAAAAATACCTAGTGACTTTTTGCCCCGCTCTGCTTTTAGTCTGGCCACACTTGCGTATTTGGTTTATTCTATAGTTTCAACATCTCTGTCCTCTGTCCCTTTCTCTCAGAGAATTCTTCAGATTTTGGCAAGCTCACGTAATGCTCAAGAAGAAAACGTAGTAAACGCAAAAAAAGAAAGGAAATAAGAACACGAGATCAATTCAGTCCACTATTCAATTTAGAGTTTGCACTCTTTTATGGTCCTGTGGGGTTGCTTATTATTATGTGAGTATGCTTTTAGAGAAGAAGATTCAGAAAAAGAGAAAGCATAATATAGTATATTAGTACTAATATTAGCTTTCTTATTTTTCTGCTTGACACGACACCATAATATAAAGTAACTTTTTTTCTTAGGTAAACTTTTTCATCTTTTACTTGCAATAAAGAAGATATTACTGAATGGGATAAAAGCAGAAATTGTAATATAGGAGTAATTTTAATATAATATCATGTGAATGTGATATTATGCTGCTGCTGCTGATGCATAATACATGTACAGTATATAACAAGGAAGAAGAAAAAGTTTTCCAGTTGCTTTGTTCGGAGAGTAGACGAAAATAACTACATTTATTGGAACAATAACATACTTTTCTACTTTCGTGATGATGATGCAGAGTAACGTATTAGGTAGCTATAAAGCACAAGTAAACAAGTTGAGAAAATTGTTTTATATTTTCTCTTTCTTTCCTTAAGTTCTGGTTAGCAAATATAATAATGTAGTTGAGTGACCACCATTTTTGTACAAGAGTGAAAATTTTCTGAAGAATAAATGTGACTTAATAAATAATATTCAACTAACATGTTTTTCAACTTTTTTCTCTTCTTCGTCATCGTGGCGTTATTTATAGTTTTTTGCACAAGGAAGCTAATGAAAAACTGAATCAAGTTGACAGAAGCAGAAAAACTGGGAGAATAACAAAGGATATGTTGAGACGTATTTTTTAGCTTTTCTTTCCTGCATTCTACGAAAGGAATTCTCGTAAATCGCAATTTGTATTATGATTGTTCTCTATTACAACCAAGATTATGGGAGTTGGGATTTTGCGATTACGTGCTCTGTTCTGAATCAAGATGTATGTGTTCTCAATGCTATTATTATTATTTTAAATTCATTGGGAAATGGGATTGAGCAAGTAGACGACGACCAAGACCAGGACGAACATATGAATTTCTTGAGTTTTTAGTTCTTCTAGCTCTGTCACCTTTTTTTCTTTTAGACCACACCAGCAGGCAGGCAGGCACAAGGAGTTGGTATAATAGTGCCACGAGGAAATGGCAAAATGGAGACAGGAAGAATGTGAGATGTGAAGGAAGATGAAAAGGGTTTGATAGTAGACAAGTGTATTTTTGTGTGTTCCCTTCTGCTCTTTACATTTTTTTGCTGCTGGCGCTAGCACAGAAGGAAAAGAAAATGCGTGACTGTCGTCACTTTCTCCTTCGTGAACATGTGATGATGATAAGTACAATAATAGTTATCTTTGATGGTTAATGTACTAGCATTATATTGCGAATTGCAATGCACTTGTTCGTGTCAAGTCGCATTCGCATCGAATCCACAAGAATATTTTCAGTATATTCATGTAATGATGACGCAGACGCTAGAATTTCAAATTTCTGTATGAATTTTGCTGAAATAAAAATGACAAAATTATATTTTTCCAGGAAAAAATAATAAAGCCATATCGTCTCATTTTTCTACGTTCCAGATTTGTACGCAGTAACCTGCCACCTGTCCTTATACTTTAATATCTTGGCATGTGGTCCTTTAACATTTTTGTTTGCTTCCAAAAAGAAAGAGAATACTAAACGTACACTTGAACAGATTGGAATCGAAAGCTGTTCCATGTGTTTGAAAACACGTTTTTATAGATTTTAAGACTGCTGCCAAAAGTCATATTGGCAACAAGCTGAAACGGGAAGCGAAAATAATTTTGCGATTTTTTACTACCTGTGACCTTTTTGTTTTACATGTCATGTGCCCTTGTTAATCAACCGTGTAGAACGATAGAATGACCATATGAAAAAATAAAAGGTCTATGTATTCATTGGATTTCTCCCTTTAATACTCACATTAGTACGACCAGTTTTTTAACGTACGTAGATTCTCTAACATGAAAGAGGCATCCATGTTTACAAAACGCGGTGGCTGCAAACGCTGCGATATGATCCGGAGATGTGGTTGCCGGTGCCAAAATGAATGCAAGGTTTAATCAATAATACTTGTCCGCAGCAAACTTGCAATAAATATGGCTTCTTTTCAATTTCTATCATTTCTGGAGTAAGCATTTCCAATTAAATTTCAATCTAGAGAGCTATGTAGCCCATAACAAAGGATTTTTGATGGATTGAATAATTTGGGCTGTGGAAATGTTACTACTGAAAAGTTTAATGTACTATTGACTATGCATTATTTAGAGCTGTGGTAAAGTAAAACTCTCAAGTTTCGAGACATTCAAATCGTTTATGCATCACGTATTCCTTATTCTTTACTCATGCCTTCATTCCATCAGCTTCTGGCATTGTTTCGCGAAAAGTGTTCAAGAGTTCAACCTCCGAAAAAAAGCTGCCAACAAGCCATCAAGAACACAGAAGAAGAACAAGAGAACAAAAACCGTTCTCTCAAAACTTTTTAGCAAACTTGCTGCTGACAATGTAAGTTTTCTTTTTCTTCTTCTTCTCTGAGCTCTGCTACTGCTGATGATGATGGTAATGATAAAGATATTGTTTAACGTTTAAGTAGCATACTGAACTTGAGCACGTAGTGCCAATACACGCAGTTTGGTCTTGCAGCATAATATTTTCTTCTTTTCTGTTTTCCACTGACTTTTATTTCCCACCACCACCACTACTATTACTACAGTTGAAACTAAATCGCACACTATCTATATTCGTCATGATTTCAATGAGATCAAGATTGTTTATATCACTTATATGAGTTTGTATGGAGTGTGGGAAGAGAAAACAACGGAATTTTCTACAACTGCTTTCTTTTCTTTTCAAATGTCTCCTATTTTCCCTCCTTCTTGGAAAACCTTTTTATCTCTCACTGTTTGAGAAAAAATAGAACATTTAGTTTTTACTGCACTCCCATTTGCTGTTGGTATTTTTGTTGTCTTATTGCTTTTATTCTTCGTGCTATATTATTATAGGGATGAAAACTGGAGAAACATACTTTTGCACGATTTTTTTCAATTTTTTCTCAATCTTCATTAACTCAACATTTCGACTTTTCACAGGAAAATTGTGATGATAGTAAATATACAATGCGGGCCTCAAATAGGAAAAATATTTATAAAAGCCCAGCGATAAAATGAAGAAAAAGTACCGCAGTCCGCAGTAAAAAGTTGGGTTTCTCATGAATTAATAATGCGTGTCAAGGATACAATACCACATCTCATCAATTATGGTCATAAAAACCAATATCAAAGAATCGTCACACTTTATAATCCTTTTGAAAGAGATTGCTCAAAAATGAAAACGGTATTTTGTTATATAGTTTCATTTCCGCCTACTCAAACATTCACAACATGGAAATTGAAGAAGAACCTGAAGTGTTGATTAGAAGAAAATTCCCTAAACTCTGCGTCCCTCTTCGACTAGACGACCAATGTTTGAATCTGCTATTAAAGCAATTTAAACGAGCCTCCTCGCAGATAGGTAGAAATTGTAAGGAGAAAAAGGCATTACGCGTATACCTCAGTGAAAACCTACCAGAATGTTTACTGCAACAGATTTTGGACAAAGCCGTTGATAAGTACAATGTAGAAGATGCATTGAACATACTGGATATGCTGCAACCTCATCGTTTTGCAAAGACCTCGGTGGATCTAATAGGATCTAACCGGTACTGTACTAAAAAATATTTGGGGTATTTTGTTTAGTTCACACGCAGGCGTTCTCATTAAAAGATGCTTCGCAATCATCTCACTTTTGTTTTTTAGATATGAAATCGATTGTGGCGTTTCTGTCTCTTGTCCTTGTAGCATGCTGCACGACCGTTATCAATTGGACCAGCTATATAATATCTTGCTTTGGGCTTCACCTGCAAGACTTCAGAAACTTTCGATCGCAATCAGCTTAAACTATAGCTTAGGACATTCGAATCTTCCCAATATCTTGGCACGAGCTCATTCACTAACCAAGTTAGTCATCTTAGATGGTGCCGACAATCATATAATCCGTATCGTTGGGGTGAATTGTCCATCGCTGCGGTTCCTGGACGTGACTGGCTCCGACGGAATAACGGATCAAGGAATCCTAGGACTCTTAATAAAACGACCAAGTAGAAGAACACCCAAGCCCTTTCGTACTGTTCATTTGCCCTTTCTTGGATCAACGAAATCCGCACTTCAAGACTCCAAACATTTTGATGAACTCGTAGCAAGAGAGCGAAATTCATGCGCTAATAGTTTGGAATCCATTGTGCTTTTTGAAACATATACTTCCCCAAAAGGAATTCAGTTCATTTGTGAAGTACTAAAACACAGCTACGTTTTCAACGGAATGCGAGTTTTTGGTTTAAAACGACTGAGCAAACTGAACTTAATGGAGATTACCCCTGTCACTGTAGAACAAGTAATGTCTTGCACGGAAAATGTAATCAGCCCTAGACTTCAGGGATTTAACCTGGAGGTGTTCAAAGCAGGCGATAATGCAAAACTAGCTTTGTGTGTTGACAATTTTCGTGCAATTTTGATGATGTGCAAAATTGATGTTGGTCGGATAACATCTTTGGTGCTGCCAAGTTCTTTATATTTGGAGCCAAATAATTACTCAGTAAACGTGGTTACTCTTGGGTGGTCATTATCTAACCTCCGATATTTTCAAGGTGGGCTCCATTATGATGCAATACGATTCAGACATGACTCCAAACAGAATTGGCTGCCTCATCTACAAATTGTCAACTCCATTTGTAGCCACGATAGTCGTGTCGTATCTCTTCATGCTGAAATATGCTCCCGCTTTAAAATGCCTACGAGTAAATTTTTCATTCGAGTACGAAGGGCCCGATGACGATTTAATATTAACTGATGAGTCAGTGAAGCACTGCTTAGAGGAAAAGCAGGATCATGAAAAGAACATGGAGGAAATACGGATTGAACCGAGTGAACATCTTACGGTCGAGACATTGAAAAGCTTGCTTAAGTGTTTTCCAAAACTAGAAAGAATTGGTAATGTGGATTGGTGGGAAAGAATCACTCACAAGGACATTAATGACTTTAACAAATATTTAGACGCAAATAACTCCCAATGTACAGTATCACATGCCGACAATACATTCACAAAGCAAGATTTAAAAGAGTACAATAACGTTTTGGATTTTATGAATTACTGATCTAGCCAAGAAAAAGTTTTTTATTGTTAAATTTATATTCATGTTTATACCTAAATTGTAAAGAATCGTACAAAACAAACAAAGCGACCAACAATAATTAATAAAAGCTTATAATTTACAGTGCGAACAGTTTTGGTTAAACTTTTAACTAATCAAAGCAAGATTTAAAAGAGTGCAATAACGTTTTGGATTTTATGAATTACTGATCTAGCCAAGAAAAAGTGTTTTATTGTTAAATTTGTATTATACCTAAATTGTAAAGAATCGTACAAAACAAACAAAGCGACCAACAATAATTAATAAAAGCTTATAATTTACAGTGCGAACAGTTTTGGTTAAACTTTTAACTAATAAAGGAGAAAACATTCTTCATAACTTCAAACAGAAAAAATAGTTTAAAAAGTCAAGAGAGAAAAGAAAGAGTAAGGAAGGATGTAAAAGCAAAGCAAAACATGATTTTGTTCTTAGGAACAATGAAGTGTATACCAGCATTTGCTAATATAACGGTTTTAGACACGCATACGTTCCGTACTTGTCAATTATTCAGCATTTTTTGCTTGCTGCTTGGTGTACGCACTCAAAAACAAAGTAGAATAATTGTTTTAAATAAGTAGCACACAGCATTACACATTTATTTGTAATGTTATACCTAAAACGGACAAGGAAAAAAGAAAAAGCGAAACGATTTAGGAACAATGAAGTGTATACCATCATTTGCTAATTTAACGGTTTTAGACACGCATACATTCCGTACTTGTCAATTATTCAGCATTTTTTGTTTGCTGCTTGGTGTACGCACTCAACAACAAAGTAGAATAATTGTTTTAAATAAGTAGAACACAGCATTACACATTTATTTGTAATGTTGTACCTAAAAACAGACAAGGAAAAGAGAAAAGCGAAACGATTTGGAAGGGAAATGGGAGTAATGTCGATAACAATGAAATGGCTGGCTCTCTGGTCTGGCCCACGTATCTCTTTTGCAATAATAATAGGAGTAGAACAGCTTTCAGAAAAACACGACGGTTTGTTTGATGATAAGGGAATGCCTTTTTACTTACCCATTTCATGGCGGCAGCGGCAAGATGATAATAATGGCACTGACGCGCAAGCAGTAATTCTGCAGAAGGGATCATAAGTACAGCCCACTTGTCGATAACAATGAAATGGCTGGCTCTCTGGTCTGGTCCACGTATCTCTTTTGCAATAATAATAGAGGAGTAGAACAGCTTTCAGAAAAACACGACGGTTTGTTTGATGATAAGGGAATGCCTTTTTACTTACACATTTCATGGCGGCAGCGGTAGCAGCAAGATGATAATAATGGCACTGACGCGCAAGCAGTAATTCTGCAGAAGGGATCATAAGTACAGCCCACTAGTCGTCATCCACGTGAGAAGGGAAATGGTTTGTTTGTAGTTTCACAGGAAAAAAGCGCTACCGCTATATGATGCCACTTGTCTTTGTAAATACTGGTGATGGCAGTGATGGTGGTGGTAGTANCAGGAAAAAAGCGCTACCGCTATATGATGCCACTTGTCTTTGTAAATACTGGTGATGGCAGTGATGGTGGTGGTAGTACATGGCAGCAGCAGTAGCACCAAAAATACTTTTTTAATAGCTGCTTCTCTTCTTGCTGCTGTTGTTGTCTTGCATTTAATTTGCTTTTTGTTGAGTAAGCCCCAGTGCATTTTAAAAAATGTGCTACCACTCAGACTCACTCACTGTCTTATTCACAGAGTTTATTTACAAGGAGAAAAGCACAAGGAGCATCGAATGACGGCACACGAAATTGACGATAAAAAAGTGAGTACATGTTCTGCTCATCTGAAAGTATTTACTATAAATATCTAGCGTCTGGAGAAAATATGCATAAGATATATTCAGTTATTGTTGTTCCCGTTGTTATTTGATCTCGTGTTTTTCTCGTGTGTCGCGTCGTGTGCTGAATAGCAATAAACACACGAAAGCCTCTCTTTCATTTATGCATGTCAGTCATTTGCATACGTACATGGAGGAGAAAAGTTAATATTAACGCACTACAACATTCCACCACACCATTACTTATGAACATGAAGATTTACGCGCTTTGTTCCAACTCTTAAGCTGGCTTTTGGGAACTTTCACTTGTTGTTTTAAGTACACGTGCGCCTTTGTGGTTCAAATATATTTCTAGGAAATATTGAGATGGAAAAGTAAGTCACCGTCACCATAAATAAAAGAAATTAAATTCTAATATAGTTTATAGCTTTTTCGATTTTTTTCCTGGTTGAGCTGGTGTTTTTTTAGCTAATAACTTACTATTGAGATGATTCTCCGAAATCTGAAAACACATACCAGCATCATCATCATCGTTTCTCCAGTCTACCGCAACCAGCTATAGAGAGAATAGTCCTGCGCTGCGTTTGTTGAAGTAGTAAAGTAGGTAAAGTGTCATGATACTTCAGTTTTCAGATATGACAAGCTAATTCCCGAGTCATGGCAGAAGAGAATGACACATTCTGTTTGTCTGTCAGAGAAAGAGAGAGGTGAGATGACAAGAAGCAGAGGAAAAGTGATATTGATGATGCTGGCTGATATTAATACTAATGTTGTGATCCGTTGCTGTGCTGCTTTCTTTATCAGTTTTATTTGTTTGTCGGAAAAGGACACACAATAAAAAAAGAAGATTGTGCTGCTGGTCTTTGACCTTTCTCTCACTTTGTAGTAATCTTATACCCAAGTATTATGACAACAGCAGAGTGAGTAGGTATACAGTAGTGATGATAATCATTAAAAGTTTTTTTTCAGCTACTTTCTTGAATCCGTTATTATATACACTTGAAGCATGACAATATACTTTTTTGGCTGAATGAAGCTAAGTAAAGTACGTACACAGCAAGAAAAAAGTATTTATGTTTGTAATCTTTTTTCTGAATCCGGTCTCCTGTCTGCTGCTGCTTTTACTAAAACTACTACAATGTCTGTTTTTTATATACCGACACACAAGAGTTTTTCTTGTAATCTGAGCAAGTATTTTGCTACCACTACTACTGCTCTACTTACACGAAATTGAAGGGATTGAATTATTTTATATCCCTTCCACTCACTTCTCGCACTTGCTACTCTTGCTATCTTTTGCACGTACGTTGTCCTTCCAAGCGTATTACATTATGATATTATGATATCATGATGAAATATTTAAGCGGCAGTGGCAGACTTGTAATAGAAGAGAACGAGTTATGATGGCACTCAAAATGGTATAAGGAAAAGTACGCCACTACAGAATTACAATACATTATAGAAAAAGAATAAGAAGAGGAGTTTCTGATGTGACACGACAATCACAAAAGAAGAAGATGGAAAATATTATAGAGAGAGAGGAAAAAAGTTTCAAGGGTGGCACGAACGAAACAAGAATTCTTCTTGTAAGCTCACTAAAATATGTAAAAAGTAGGTACATTAACGGCAGCAGCCATACATATTATTTAAGATTAGAATATAACCTTCCTCATCGTGCTTTATTTGTATATAGGTAATAAGGTAGCAAATAATTGAGAGAAGAGAAAATGAGAATTTTAGTAGTTCACACGAACAACAACAAGAAGAAAATGGAGACAGAGGATAATGATGATAAGAATGGTGAAAGTGCGAAACGGAAGCCCTGTTTGAAAACTACTAAACACTATTCATATTTGTTAGGTGTGGTAAATGGGGAGATGGTATATTATATTACGTGATGTGTATTATTATCATGTATTCCATGCGGCAGCAGCCATACATATTATTTAAGATTAGAATGTAACCTTCCTCATCGTGCTTTATTTGTGTATAGGTAATAAGGTAGCAAATAATTGAGAGAAGGCGAAAATGAGAATTTTAGTATTTCACACGAATAACAACAAGAAGAAAATGGAGACAGAGGAGAATGATGATAAGAATGGTGAAAGTGCGAAACGGAAGCCCTGTTTGAAAACTACTAAACACTTTTCATATTTGTTTGGTATGGTAAGTGCGGAGATGGTATATTATATTACGTGATGTGTGTGTATTATTATCATGTATTTCATTTGCGGTTTTTACATTTTCAGTTGACTCCATCATTATCATTATTATTATACGGCGTGGGTTTCACCACCAAACTATTTCAGACGAGTAGTTTGATTAAAAATGAAAAAAAGAGAAAATTTTTGTATGACTGAGTAAATGCAATGATGCACACATGTTACTTATCCAAGCATAACTCCTATTATTATTATTATGAACTCGTAAAATAATATTGTTTTGCTGTTCCAACAATGAAATCATATTTGAAATCATATTAGTATTTTTTTCTTCACATGGTCGTGTTAATTTATAATCCATCTATTTATAATTTGTCATTTTGTCAGTATCAAACACACAGAGACACGGCAACTCTGGTATAAAATATCAAGAGAATTTTTTGGATTTACATACTGTCACGTTGTTGTTATTTTACAATGATGAAGACTGGCATGATAGATAATATGCTGCTGCTGCTGAGGAGGTGAGAATGCTGGAAAATAGAAAGAGAAAGTAGCACTGACTCTGCTTGCTGATGCTACAACTTTTGCTGCTGTCAACACACTCAAATTGTCTGGATGCTGCTACTGCTGCCGTTGTTTCATTTTTTTCTTCACATGGTCGTGTTATTTTATAATCCATCTATTTATAATTTGTCATTTTGTCAGTATCAAACACACAGAGAAAGAGACACGGCAACTCTAGTATAAAATATCAACAGTTTTTTTGGGATTTACATAATGTCACGTTGTTGTTATTTTACAAAGATGAAGACTGGCATGATAGATAATATGCTGCTGCTGCTGAGGAGGTGAGAATGCTGCAAAATAGGAAGAGAAAGTAGCACTGACTCTGCTTGCTGATGCTACAACTTTTGCTGCTGTCAACACACTCAAATTGTCTGGATGCTGCTGCTGCTGTTGCGTTGTTTCGCAACTCCCTGTGTGTAGTAGGTTTTTTATATTCCCCTGCTTTCGATTCACACCACCGCTACTACCGCTGATGGAGTTGTAATTTGCTTGTGAAAATTTGCATGTTATTATTATTATTGGAAATGAAGTGTACACGACGCACGTATGTACAAAGTATACAGCTCAGACATGAATTGAGTGGAGTTGCTTTTCGGAAAAGTAGAACAGGAGAAATGACATACTTTATAGATGTGGTTTAAAATACATTTTTTGCGGAAATTTCACCGTCATTATCATCCTAGGAATGCACGGTGCCAAAAACATGGCAGAGTAATAATAAAAATTTACACAATGTCTATATACATTTGTATCAGGTGGGGTGTGTTTCTTTTGCGCAAAGTTAATTTGGTAACTTTGTTTACTTCCATTTTTATTATTCTTTTCTACGTAATAGCAGTGGTGTAATGTAGTGAAGAGAATCCAATCCAAATGGAAAAAAGTCTCGAAATGACTATTGTAAATAGTACGTCATCGCATCATCATCGTCGATGGAAATAATAACGTAGTTTCCGCTGACAGGAAATTCAATTTAATCCTAAGCTCTTGGCAAAAACTCTCCCAAAAGACGTGAGTATGAGGACAAACAGTGTAGAATTCTGGGCATGATAAAATTTGCAGCAGCTGAATTCATACATGTACATATTTTTTGCATGACATGCAAAAAAAGAAACAAAACAAAGTTATCTTATTCAACAACAAATTTTTTTGCACCGATTTTCCTTTCAAAATGTTGTTTCCCTCCGGTGAAAAGTAAAGAAGAAGAAAAAGCTGTAAAGTAGCAGAAGGATGATGGGAGTGAACAAGCTTTCAGATTTAAATTGTTAGTTAAGTGGATACACTGGGAATCCTTGTGCAAACTCAAACAAGCAAAACTATAAACTGTTTCAGTTAGAGGCACTCTCACTCACTATCCATCACCAAAGTTTAAAAGTGTACACAGACTATTCAAAAAGAAAACAAAGCAGCGCTTTAAAAGTTGAGTAGGATAAAGTAAAAAAATGTTTATATATTTTTTCACCAACAGTTCACGATTTTCTATTCTTCACTAAGATTTTTTTATGGAATACACTGAAACTTTGGTTTTTGTTTCGCTGATGATGACAACACGACGGTAATGGTGGTATTATATAACAATATTTTTTTACACGTCTGCTTGATCCTTACTTTTGCTACCAGCAGCACCTGCACATCCACTGTCTCTTGGCTGGTTTCTCAAGTCAGCGAAAGTTGAGATGTTGAGAATATCAAAAAACATGAAGATTTTTGCAATAAGAATTTTTAAACAAAGGCAGGTTGTAGGCTGCGCTGTCTATGAGCATGAAATATTTAGTTTATTGAATGAGAAAATGGAAAGAAAATCAGATTTTTTTCCTCTTTTATTTTTCCGTTTTTATAACGTGAAATAAGAGTAAAGTCGTAGTTGCTTCCAGCGCAAAAACTACGCTTGTTCTCCTATTCAGTTTTCTTTATGATTTTTTTCTTCTTTATTTCAAAGAGATGTAAAAGAAAAATAGCTTCTATTTTTTCGGCG
>JAANSP010002611.1:0-12511 GCA_036850745.1 Homidia socia | reverse complement strand
TATTCTAAATGGAGAAAACATGACGGCATTTTGACAAGATGAGCATTGCATTGCGAGAAGAATTTTTGTTTGTAATTCTCACAGTAAAAAGTACTTTTGAAAAATTTTGCTGTGGATAGTGCTGGAATGATGGGATTATAATGGGGTGATGGTGAATTGGCATTTGGTTTTTAATTTGCTGCTGTAGTTGTGCAAGCTGGTCATAAGGGCAACAACGAGGACGGGGGCTGAAAGCAAGCGGTGTTTTTTTTAGCAGCAAAGCTTTTCAGTTTTATAGTTGGCTCATACTTTTTATTTTAAGAGTGAACAACGTCAATTTGACTTTGGAACAATGGGCTACTGTGTTCCAATTACAACTCTGGTAATTGCCGTTATCATCGGCGTCCTCGGTTTCCTTCTGCTTCAAGATGGAGAGCTGCCGCCCTTGGAAGAAAATCCATTTTGGGGTCCATCCTCTCTCAAAAACATCAAAGAGGACAACTCGATTCGTTCATTCCAAGTAAACATTTCAGAGAAAGTTTTGTCGGATCTAAAAACTCGACTAAAGTTGGAAGTGTCAACTGTGGAAGAGCGGATAGCGGAACCCATCGAAGGAGTGGGCTTTCAATGGGGTTTCAACAAAAAGTTTCTCAAGAAAGTACAAGATCATTGGGTGAGCAGCAAGTATGACTGGAGAGCAAGAGAGTCGCTGCTAAACAAATATCCAAACTTTAAAACGACAATTTCTGGCATTGAAATTCATTTCCAACACGTGAAACCTTCAGCTGCACAACAGAAAAAATATAAAAAGGGAACAAGACCGCTGCTGCTCCTTCATGGATGGCCAAGCTCATTTATCGAGTACCAAAAACTTATTCCCAAACTTGTTGAGCCTAAAGATTCCGATATTGCATTTGAGGTTTGTAAAAAAAATTCTACGAGAACAAACTTTTGTATTTTTTCCTCTTCTCTGTCTCTGTTCATGTCTCGTTAAAACCAACAAAAACTTTTTCAATGTTGCTTACATTGAGTAAACAAGTTTTTCATAAAAAGTTAAAGTACTTTCTCTCCCAAAAACCAATTCATTTTATTTTCTTTACTTTGTGTAGCTCATTTTATAAACTAGAAATAACTTTTTTTACAACTTATTTCATTTCCACTAACGCAGCTTATCATTCCTTCCCTGCCCGGTTTTGGATTTTCAAGTGCAGCTCGTCGAGCTGGACTAGGACCTCCGGAAATTGCTCAGATTATGAAAAAGTTAATGCAAAGGCTCGGCCATGACAGGTTTTTTGTACAAGGAGGTGATTGGGGGAGTCTTATCGCCTCTGACTTGGCTACAATGTATAAAGATAGGTAAGCTGAACACGAGTTGTTTATTGAATCATTTTGCTATTCAAGTCTCTATAAAAATCATACGCTTTTTTACGTAAATTTTTTATAGCGTTATTGGAGCACACATGACAATGTGCAACAGTTTCCATCCCCGCTCTCTATTGAAATTCGGACCAGCTTTAGTTCTTCCCCAGCTTTTCCTCGATGAAGAAGATGCGGTACAATTCTCTCCTTTGCTGAGATTTATCACGAACCACATTCGAGAGACGGGCTACATGCATCTTCAAGCTACCAAGCCGGAAACACTGGGAATAGCCTTGTCAAACTCTCCTAGCGGCCTGGCTGCATGGATTCTGGAAAAGTTTTCCTTTTGGACCAACGAAGAGTGGTTGACTAAGGAGGATGGAGGGATTTCAGCACAGTTTGACTTGAATACGTTGCTCGATAACGTGATGGTTCATTGGCTGGGAAAATCATCAACAACGTTTATGCGAATATACTCTGAAATGCTGAATCCGTTGACATCCACACAATTTGCTCTAGACAGGGTTCCAACAAATGTACCCGTGGCATGTAGAAATTATCCCAAGGAGTTGCTTGCTCAACCCAAATTTGTTCTCACTGACAAATACCCCAATCTTGTAAGGTTTACCAGAGCAAAGACTGGTGGACATTTCAGCGCTTATGAGGGTCCAGATGAGTTAGCTGTGGACATTATTGCAGCTTTTAATGGAATTGAAAATGGGAAAAATTCGGAACAGAAGTAAACTAAAAAATGGCACAATGTAGCGTGAAATAGTGATAACTATAATACTCTTGTTAAAACTTACAACCAAATACATTAAAAATAGTCTGACAATAAATGAGATTTCTCGCCACATTAAACAAAAGTATGCTCATAAAAACAATCCTTGCTACTTGATTACGCATTGAAAGATGCTACAATTGCGAAAATGGTGTCACTTGGTTCCTCTGTGGTGTGGGTGGACAAGCAGTAATTAGCATCACTTTTTAGAATCCTGAATTCATTTTAGGTGGTTTTCTATACGTACTCATCAACCTATAATCGATTATCATGCTTAAATAAATACAGAAATATGAAGCAGGTGGATGTATACGTATGCTAATTATTAATTCATTTTGTAAAAAATGCTACAGTTGAGCCTCCATTCATGCATTTCAATTTCCAAACAGACATTTATGAGACTATCATTGCTGTTCACTACAAACTATTTCTCCATCTTTTCAGTATTTTGTCACCTTGTCTTAAAGATTTCATGGTATGAGCTGTCATTTGCAGAAATTAGCAGCTAGCTGTATCTTATTGAGGTGTGCACACAAAACATACTGTTTACCTGCTCTGCACAATGAAATTTTCCAATGTGGGAGAGCTCATCCATAGGAAATGCAACTAAGCAGAATGAGTTGTTATTCAATTCTTTGGAAAGGAGAAAGGGATGTCGCAGTGTTCCCTATTTAGTTTCGAAGGTGTACTTAAAATACTATGATGAAATTCTGGAAGTTAAGTTACCTAATCTTGTGTTTTTTGTACCATTTTATGCAATGTTGTACAAAAAATAATAAATGACAAAAATGTTTTTTATGCTTAAGCTCTATTCGGAATATCTGTTAGCCCTTTTCCTTTTCTTCAAAAAAAACAACTTTCTCCAATGAAAGTTCTTTATCGTATGGGAGAATTATGTTTTTTTTCCTTTTTGTACTATAAAAAGAGAAAATATTTATCAAAGTTTTATCACTTGATCAGTAGGCTTTCACCGTTTAGGAAGTATTTTTGTTCTAATTATCACGGATAAAAAATAAATTTCCACAAAATTCCTGTTTCAATATTTTCCCAATTTTCTGAAAAGAAAAGTAAAAAATCTACTTTCATTATGAAGTGTTTGTGGTTGATCGTTTCTGTCCTGCTCATCGTCATTGCAGTTACATCCGCAAGTGGGATCCAGAGTACTGGGGAAAATGTTGATCCGGAGGTAGATAAGAAGCCAAACCAACAACTTACATTTTGGGCTAACTTTGTCAGCGTTGTTTCATGTTAATTGATTCTGTTCTCTTTTCAGGCAGCTGAACTAATCGAACGGTATCTAAAGACGCGTCGTATGACTCCATTCGGGTATATGGGTGGCATACCCTGGTTGTCTACTTCCCAATCAGAAGCGCAACTCTGAACTTATTAACTCCATCCTGGGTCTACCCAAAGTCATGAACGATGCCGGACGAAGGAAATAGCTAGATTCTGGAAACTCCAACTTGGCTGGATATAGACTGTACAGCATGCTTAATTCTAAATCATATCTGGAGGATGACGAACAGGAACATTAACTTACTAATATGTAAAAAGTGCAGCCGTCGACACAGTCATCATCAGCATCAGCTTCAAACAACGTGATTTTGCACGCAGCTTCAATGTCACCAAAAATCTTTTATCCCCACTCCCCAGCAACACCAGCATTTCAGCTTATTTTCTCACCGTAATTTTTCAGATATGCTAGTTGATATGGAAATAGCTAGATTCTGGAAACTCCAACTTGGCTGGATATAGACTGTACAGCATGCTTAATTCTAAATCATATCTGGAGGATGACGAACAGGAACATTAGCTAACGTAACTAAAAAGTGCAGCCGTCAACACAGTCATCATCAGCATCAGCTTCAAATAACGTGATCTTGCACGCAGCTTCAATTCCACCAAAAATCTTTTATCCCCACTCCCCAGCAACACCAGCATTTCAGCTTATTTTCTCACCGTAATTTTTCAGATATGTTAGTTGTATAGTTATACTTCATTAGTATTATCTTAATGCCGAGATGACTGCACGAAACTGTTTTATGACTCACAATCACTAATGTCCGGTTTTAACCATCCAGCTAATTATTGTTTCATAATACCCCAACATCAAAATGTACACTTTGTCTCCAACTCTTCTACTACCAATAAATATTATCAAAATACTGTTGTAAACTATTAAGATAAAAATAAAGTTTAGCCTATGTAATTAGGTATTCTATTTATCCAAATTTTAATTTAATTGGTAGCTGTGTGTCATTAACCATAATTCAAGATTACATACGCAAGTCAAAACTGCAAAGCAGTATAAAAGCAAGTTGCACTAGTCCTGTAAGATACAACATTCCAAAGAGATTTCAAAGCATTTCCTAGTTGGTTGCATTTTTCCGTAGCTGAAAATGAAGAGCATAGTAATTGCCGTCGTGTTCCTGGCGGCTGCTGTTTTTGCAGGGCCCGTTAAGGATAGTAAGAAGAAATTTATTTATTGAGTATAGAAGTTTTTATTGGATTCGGGTAGTAAGCAAATAAGCATGAAAATTAATATAAATATTCTGGAAATTATATTTCAGCACCGAAACAGAGTGAAGCGGTACATGCAGCAGGGAGTAACGGGACGCTGACACCACCGGTCAATGCCACAACTTCCCATCACAGCCGTAAGTAAATTCATGTTTCACTTTGCCCCAACACCTAATGTGGATATCGAATGTCAATAGTTATCAAGGAGGTTAAAATGGATGTATTGTAATTTGTACATGATTATAGGCAGCAAGAGAGACTGTGGAGTAGCTGATTTGGAAAAAATTCAAGAAAAAATTACTGAAGCGCTGGAAAAACAGATTGAACTCCTCCTTGGTGGACATGTAGGCAACAATAAAACTCGTCGCGCCACTGCAGAAGCAGCCGCTGCTTCCAGAGTAGACCCTGACGGAACAGTAAAGGCTGTTGCTGCTGCCAAAGGTAGTAACGACTCTGTCGTCCCAGTTCCTGAACCTCTGTTCACAAATGGCCACCAACTGGTTCCACCACCAGACGCAAGCAAGAGAGTTCTTCCCGGAGAAGGTGGCGCTGGTGGATCCGGTTCGGAGGAATTACCACCCCCACCACCATTAGCCCCAGCAGAACCAGCAGTTCCTCCTCATCATGATGCAGAACCTGCCCCAGCACCTCATCCAATCGCAGGAACTGGAAATACTGTTCAAAAAGTTGTTTCCAGTGCAAATAGGGAGAAAGGAACGGCTGTCGCTTCCGCCATCGCCAAGCGAGCTGCAGTCCTCCAAACTTTGGAATCAAGTGGAGCGAAAGCAGTATCTAACGCTGAAGCGCACAAGGGAGCTGACTCCAATGTACAATCAGTTCTTGCAAACGGTACCAATGTGGGCATTGCAAACGCACTTGTTGACAACAGGAATGCTTCCGGAAATAGTAACCATACTGGACCTGAGCTGGTTTTACAAAATGTGGTCGCGACTGGATCAAAATCTGTGGCCACCGCTACAAACAACAAAGGCAGTGGTTAGTACATGTTTTCATTTTCTACCATTATCTTTTATCACACATGTATGTACATAAATTGCAAGCATATTTTTTACAAGTTTTCTTTCCGAAATTTCAGGAAGCAGCGTTCAGGATGCGACGGCTTTAGGAGATGAAATGTCCATTGCATCTGTTGTTGCATCACGAGCAAAGCGCGGCTTATTTTTAGGAAGCAGCGTTCAGGATGCGACGGCTTTAGGAGATGAAATGTCCATTGCATCTGTTGTTGCAGCACGAGCAAAGCGCGGCTTATTTTATATTGTTGAAGAAGAGGAAGATGATGGATCTTATAAGCCGGAACCCGAAGTAGAACGCATTTTAATCCGTCAACGAGTTGCCCGCTCTCCATGCATTTCTACTAAAATGGACGACAACCTCCGCAAGCTTATTCAAGACTCTGTTGCAACTGTATTTGCTGATTTGAAGAAAGAATTACATTTGTAAATCTACAATTTTATATGAGAATTTATTGATCTACACATTGAAAAAATAAACGGTTTCTATAATCAAGACAAGTTTAAAAATTATTATTAAGTCGAAACACTTTTTTTTAAATAAAGCACATACCATTATGCATTTACATGAGCAAACACCTGTATGCAAGTTGGTTTTATATTGTTATTATTATTTTTGTTACGATGCATGGCATCATTAAAACAATAATATAAGTGGAAATTGTGGAATATTTTTGTTGACAGAAAATTAAAAGGAATCGGAATCCAAAGTTGATTAGACTTGCATGTAGAAAAACAAGAACGGTTAACGATCACAGCTACGAAGGAAAAAAACATGCGTATGGTTTTACTTTACTGTATCAGTTTTCAAGTTATCGACCTATCCAATATATAAATATTGTCGAATAGCATGTCTGGTTTGGCTAGTGCATAATTAGCAAAGATAAATAACTTAATTTGTTCATAATGAGGTCCTTTCTAATTTGTATGTATAAACCAAATTGTTAGAATCGGTGTAGGTAATTACTCAAAGCGTATTCTGTTGCTGAACTTTAATTACCTAGTTCAACTTGTCAAACTTGAGACACTGATGATGTTCATGCAATAATAATTTACTACGATAAAAATGGTAACTTACCTTCATTTCTTTGGCTCATCTTATTTGTACATCACGAAAACAGTTATAAATATATTAAACTGGCATATACGCAAAGGTATATATAGCTTGTCAAATTGTTTAAATATTTCAAACATTTTACCACAGACATTAGCAAACAACCGCATATTATTACAGTAAGCATCGTTCGTTGACTTTGACATTTTGCAACAAAACGTGACAAGTGAGTAGTGACTTAATTTGCAGAGACATGGACATGTTTCAATTACCTTTAATTTTTCTCCTTTTCGCAACCTGTTCCATTGAAGGTAACTTATTTTTTTATACATTCAGACGACAGCCCATTAAAAACTTCTTTCTTTAAAATGTATGCAGTATAAATGCAATTACAATTTTTGTTATGCAGCTGCATCCGTAAAGACTACTCCCTCATTAATAGTGGAAACAAGAATCATGACAAATGTGACCAATCAAGTTGACCTTGAGACTTCCAGGAAGGGACAATCTTCTTTAACTCTTATTCGTAAGCTTTTTAAACCTTTTCAAAAAACAGCGACATTCATTGTTATCGTAAGCGGTATTTTTGCAGGTAATCAACGCGAATGCACCATACCAGACCTAAACAAACTAAAAGCAAGGATAAGCATTGCGATGGAGCTCCAAGTAGAAAAAATGCTGAAGGACGATTATGTCGATACTCATAAAGAGTCTCCATCATGTACTCGATACCAGGGACTCACAATGAGTTACCCAATTCGTCTGTTTATTCGTACAACCGTTGACAATGCAGTAATGGATTATAAATTAGAATTGCTAAGACCTTGAAACAATAAAAGTATTCAAATAATTTTTTTACAATCCACCTTCATACATTCTGCTCTGCTCAAGAATCCATTCAATATAATAGCTAAGCTCTGTATTTTGGCCGTTAGGTCCAGGTATTCCACAACCTACAAAACAAAGATGGATTATTTCTATAAAGAAATACTACAACGTTAGCTTTATTTTTGCTGACTTAAATTAACCGACAACTTACAATCTGGTCGGGGGCAAGGAAAGTGTGATCCAACCGCGGCGACCACTGTGGTCTCATTCAAATTCATAACCATTGGAGTTCCAGCGTCCCCCTGACAGGCTCCCCTTCCACCTTCATCAGCGCCAGTGCATAATATTTCCCGTCTTACATGCTGACCCACAATTTCCTCACAAATCTCGTCACTGTACGTGTCAAGTGTAACCTTTTGAAGATCTTCAAACATTGGTTCATTGTATTGCACGTTGCCCCATCCAGATAATACCACAGGTTTTGGAAATGTTTCAATGGTTCTTACATGTTGACCCACAATTTCCTCACAAATCTCGTCACTGTACGTGTCAAGTGTAACCTTTTGAAGATCTTCAAACATTGGTTCATTGTATTGCACGTTGCCCCATCCGGATAATACCACAGGTTTTGGAAATGTTTCAATGGAAGGAGGAGGAAGTAGCACTGCTGAAACATTTTCATTAAAAGTAAATGGTACATCCAAAACTAATAGGGATAGGTCGTTGTCAAGTGTTGTGCCGTTATATCCTGGGTGTACAACCGCACGGAGGACGCGCCTTACTTGCTGCCATGAAACATTTTCCGTTCTTTTCAAAGAACCTGCAACAACTTGTTCAATGGGAGGGCTCCTCGGATCTGTGCATGCTGCAGCAGTTACCACAAGTCTGCTACTTATAATAGCTCCCCCACAAATATGGCCGAACCCATTTGCTCGAAGGCTGACTTGAAAGGGAAATTCTCCAGGTGCTGCCGGCTCTCCTCCAGCAACTTTTCGCTTAGCTGGAGTCTGGGAGGTGAAAGCAGCCAAGAACAAAAGTATACACAATGACAAATTACTGAACCCCATTTTAACAATCAAGCAAGCAGGAAATATGTATTATTCGATGTCAAGCCAAATAAAAACTAGAGATGTTTTCAACTGATTTTAGATCAAGAAATATTCATCCAGTTAATAAAAATAATTTTTACCAGGTTCAAATTTCAATTTGATTGATTATTGATTATTATCTGACAATATGCAGTTTAAAGATAAAGTTTCATCATAATGATTAAACTTGATGCAAACGTCGTCAGCACATCATGTGCCGACAGGACAATTATCTCAATATTCGATAATGTTGAACTTGAAATTTTTTTGTTAGTCTACCTAAGTACATTGTATAACTTCGATAAAAGCACTCAAAGTTGCACTCACTCAATTCATTTGATAAAAGTGCTCAATAAGTGAATCGCTCCTACTGGTACATTTTTAATATGAAATAAACTTAATAAATGCGTGCAATATGCAGTAAAATTACATACTCTTATTGGTATCAATAATCGACCAAGTAGCAAAAGAATTAGGATTTGGAATGGTAGTTTCAGTACAACCAAAAATAAATGACAAAATACCCCATGCATATGTATGCAGTGAGATGAAGTTTGTGTTATCTGCTGATGATCAACCGAGGAGCATGTATTTAAACTACCAGCAACAAATGGTAAATGTTGTGCATTAAACCAAATGTCAAGGACGAGGCGTTGTTGCTTGAAGGGCTGGGCCCTTGCAGTCAAACATGCATTAATCGATGCTAAAAATACATGAACCTTTTCATTGGGGAAACAACTTTACGCTGAAGATACTATTATTATTTGCTTTGCATGTTTTTTATTATTATCATAAATGCAAAAAGGCTACCATATATAAAAATGTTTTATGCCAGTTTGCTATTAGCATTATAAAAAGTGGTCTTATGCATTTGGAAAATTTTATGTGCTTGCGCCGCTCAAAAATTCGTTAATGAGAAAATGTAGCTGAAATTGAAAAGCTGTTCTTTTTACTGTACATTGCCATTTTTGTTGCCTGTTGTTCAGTTCTATCCTACTGACTTTATGTGATTGTCAGGGAACACGATCACTGTCAAACATAAGTCACACGGATGCGCATGACAGGGGAAGAATAAGTGACCACCTTCAAATTAACCATAAATAGCCACCCATAGTATGCATGTCTCACGTACCGCGTACATTTGTTACTGTAAAGGAATAAGCAATTAATTGCTTTCCCTTTACCAATCTACTCTACAAGTTTGCTCATTTATAGGTACCACATCATTGGTTTTATACATTGATATTATTTGAACTGTAATTTGAATTTGTAATTTCAAAGTAATTACATCATTTACTACTGAATGTATTTTTGGCATTGCGTCCGGATTCATTCATGACAGGTGAAGAATAAGTGACCACCTTCAAATTAACCATAAATAGCCACCCATAGTATGCATGTCTCACGTACCGCGTACATTTGTTACTGTAAATGAATAAGCAATTAATTGCTTTCCCTTTACCAATCTACAAGTTTGCTTACATATTGGTACCACATCATTGGTTTTATACATTTATATTATTTGAACTGTAATTTCTATTTGTAATTTCAAAGTAATTACATCATTTACTACTGAATGTATTTTTGGCATTGCGTCCGGATTCATACATCACCACAAAGATCTACATAAACTTTTTATAAGAAATTGAATTGCAAAAATAATTACGCAAGTCCATGGCTAGGTATCCGAAAATAGAATTTGGACAGTGAAAATAAAATGCTACATTTTATACATTCAATTATTGCACTCAATTATTGCAAGCCGTGCTTTTTTTGCAGGTGTTAACAAATCAAGTTTGCAAATTCATTACTTTATTAATAAAAACCACTTTTCGAAGGCTGCAGTGCATCATATCCTTTTACTAAAACCTTAAAAGTCTAAATAGTAGTTAAAAATGTAATTATCTTTAAATTTAATTCGTCCGGTGGTACGGGAATTATTATGGATTCGTGATATACGACACCTTTTCTAATTTCTACTGGCAAATTGAAAATAAATAATTAGGAAACATCGAAATGATTATCAAAAAGAGATTTGTGTGTTTGTTATTATTTGTTCACTTAGCGTTTAATTAAAGTTGGTGGTCACAACTGTTATAAACTACTTGCGATGATGTCTGAATTTCTTAGATCTTGGAGTGCTGAATGGAAATACAAATCCAATGAAGTACGTGGCAGTTTTCTTTATTTGGTAAAATACCTAATATAATATGCAATGTAGTGTAATGCACAATGGTGGGCGGGTTTTTATTGCTGCCATTTTAGAGATTCATGTGTTGTATGCGTTATGAGGCTCGCCGGTGAGAATTAATGAATCAATGAAAATTTTAATGAATTACCTACCTAAATATAAATTGGGTATGCCCAAATAATAAACATGTCGTGTTCTTGTAAAAGGTCTAATCTTTATCGTTTAGGAACATGTTGTATTAAAAATATAAAAGGTTAAAACAAAAGAACACCAAAAACATTGTTATTATAACACACTGACTACACCTTTGTAACGAATCATTCATTAGGGATGTTTCTTCCAAAATTAAAACATAACTCGCTGAAAGGTCCGTTTGCTGGGACAGGTGAATGTCAAAAAACCAATAAAACGGCAAATATAATGTTACAATTACTACAAACACGCACACTAGCACTTTATATTACTATGTCGTTAATTATTTATGCAGAATGCAGATGCGAATTCGACAAATATGAAACGGAATAAAAACAATGTTGAGAAAATTAGCGGGTTTACTGATTTATTTTTTGAGATTGAAGGTAAAGTGTTTTCCTTGAAATTTCTCAGTAAATTTGTCAGCAACAAAGAATATTATTTTTATATTACTCAAACCTGATATTAAAGTTCTATACTGCTGACATGCATGCAATTAACACAAGTAATTAAGAAAAAATCTGTGAAAGGTCAAAGAAAGAAGATGTTGAGAAAAAAGAATATGGAACGAGTTATTCGGGAACCGTTTATGACCTTTGAACTGGAGAAATTTAAATGAAGACGGTTATCGCCCCTGCCCTAAAGCCGAACCTTCTTTTTTGAAATGTGACATAGAAAATTTTGGATACATGCATTGGACTATTGGACAAAAAAATATTAGTCAACTTTTTATTAGAAATAATTCAGATCAAGTTCAGTTGCATCAGACCATATATGATATCATATCAGTAGCATCAAATCAATGAGATCAATATCTGCAAAGACTATAATCTATTTTGGAAGGTGCCAAGTAATAAAAACAACTGAATAGACGTCTGCAAATAAAATGTCAAGCACAACTAGACACGTCAAAACTACGAGGCGTCGCTTTTGCTGCTGCTACTGCTACCACCACCACTCTTTGCACATATATTCATTGTTTAGCAATGTCACAACACATCCCCCTTCCCCACCTCCTTGTTTTTTTGCATTCTCTTGTCTGTCAAATTCAACTCAGTATAATTTTTATATTGTATTTATAAAAGAAACAGAAATCCTGTCAAAACTTTGTTGGAACAAGTGCAATTTATTAATTGGTCTGACACCTAACTTCATTACGGTACATTTCACTTTATTACAGTTTGTACCTGCTAATTTGACCAGTGATTAATCTGCTAAATAAACTAAATCAAAATAGCGTATATGTACCAATATTTTGAACAATCATATATTTTTCTAAACACATTCTGTTATTTGTATTGAAGTTACGGAGAAAATATTTTTTCGTCATGATCTAAGCAAATAAAAAAAGGACGGAGCAGCCATTATTATGAAAATGAATGATGAGGAGTGTGTGAACTGAGCAGAATCGCCGTCACCATAAAGCTGTAAAAAGGTACTCACTTTCATCCCTTTTTTGTGTAACTTTGCTTGGCCATTTCACGCAGC
>JAANSP010002609.1:0-12512 GCA_036850745.1 Homidia socia | reverse complement strand
ATGACACCTTTGGGGAAAATTTGGGGGCACACCTTTTGGAAAGTTGGTCTTCGGGCATGTATGCTTTGTACCTGTGGTAGTCCTTGCGGTAAAGACGCGATAAGTATCCAAAGTGTACTCACTAAAAGTGTCTTTTAAACACAAATATTTTTTATTTATTTTGTTACCAGGTTTTTCAAATTGTTATTAAGCCATTCTATATACTTTTAGCTAACTAACCTTAATCCGTCATTTTAAAGTAAAAATATATAAACGATCACGCTGTTAGTCTTGAAATCTCACAGCTTGACATGGTGGGAGACATTACTACGTTTTTTTGGGTTTTTTTTCTCTGTTGGCATATTCTGCTACACCACTAAAACGGTCGTTTATCGGATAAAATAGTAGAAACTTTAACTTAAAAAAGTAGAGTAAGAAACGATTTTTTCCCTAAAAACTGTTAGTTCTTTGCGTTTTATGCACGTGCGTAAATACTTGCGTGAATCAGTTTCTGCGTATTTGTAGAATTTTTTAATGTTGACATTTTTAGTTAAAAAAGAGTACTTTTAGGACAAAACAAAGATGTCATGTTCCACTTGACGTATTCTGTGTTGTTTTTCTTTCCTCGTTTCACGTGCAAATCATGTCAGTGCGGCGGGTAAGTAATAACAAGTACAATTCTGCATGCTAGTTTCAATAATATCCCAGGCAAATTGTGCATGTGCACATGTTTTAGTTATATATACGAATATACGATGATGACTATTATAATGATGCTTCTTGTTATTGTTACTCGACTACTAAAAGTGAGAGATATTTAGTTCGTGCTTTAGGATTTCTGTCAAAAATAATAATAATTGTATGTAAACCAAATTCGCACATGTTTGCATTGTTGTGTTGGTAGTGTTGCGTTAGTAACAGTGGTTGGAAATTATTTTGTGGCTTTATGGTAACACAACAGTGACCACATACATGCTCATTTATATATATTGAGGTGAATGAAAACAGGAAAAATTGTTTTAAAAAATTATTAGAAATGTACAAAAGCGCAGAAAATTTGGTACAGTGTAATCTTATAAGCTATTCGTGTTAGTGTTTTTTAAACTGAAAATTGCTAAAATATTTACTTTAAAAAATAAGCTGCTGCTGTTGTGATAACGAAGAAATTCGGATTAAAGCGTGACGACGCGATAAAATGACTTACGATACTGTCAGGAAACCCTTTATTGTGGTAATGTTTCTTGTTGTAATGTAGAGATAAATAATAGTATTATAGCTAGTGGGACAACATGGATATCAAAGGTGCTCACCTAAATTTACACCACTTTTTACTTAGCAACGTGTTAAATTATCTAAGTAGTTAAGTTATAATAATAATGCCTAAAGTTAAAGCAGTTGTGTGAAGGTTTCTTTTCACTCTTGTGAGGCCGGAAAAAAAGCTTTGAAAGGAGGAGGAATTATCATCTCTGACTCTTTGTTTCGGTTTGAGATAATTTTGTGTGAAAATATAGAATCTTTTGGACGCAAAGTGATTGCGTAAGTTTATAAACAGTTTAGTTTTTCTAAATTTAAGTTTATTCATAAAAGAAGCTTCAAAGTACTTACATCCCGTCGGCACCAAAATCTACATCAACTTGAGCAGAAGCTATTAAGAAGAAATGTGGTAAAAAGCTCACAAAAAACACCGAAACTTGATGTTCCTTTTTATTTCTAGTTTCGCTTCGACTGCCTTTTTGTTATGTTTATTGTCGTTAATGTATGTTTGTATGTACATCCTTGTGATTATATCACTGTACGACAATTTGGTGGTGATGCTGGTAGCAGTAATCAATTTTTGCAGTGGTGCCACTGGTGCGGGTGAACTATGCGAATCGCTGTCGTCCCCAGACAGAAATCCTTCACGTTTTCTGTAAACTCCATTCCAAATATATGATGCAATTTTTCGCACATTTTTTCCTCTTACAAATATCATTTTTGCCTTTTTCTGTGTACCTATGCATTAAACATGTCATGTTTTAAAAAGGTCGTCGCTATCAAGGTGTGAAATGAACAGGACCTAAACCGAACCAAAACGATGTACTTGGGGTTAGTGTTCGTACTGTACGTTTCTGTGAATGTAATTACGGATCAGTAAAAAAATTTGATGATGTTGTATATTTTTGATAGAAAAGCTGTTGTGGTTTTTAGAAGAACAAATTCATTCAACAACGCAACGCCAGGCTCGCAAAAGAATTTTTTTAGTTGATTCACCGTTCCACACATGCATTACATTACAATAACGAGACCTCCTTTTCTTCGTCTATTTCCCCAAGAGAAAAAAATAGTGTGTTGTTGTACACATATAGTTTAGAGCATTTCTATTATACATGATGATGATGACGATGGTGGTGCTGTTGACTTGAATCGTTAGCGCAATTATTCGGAGAATATAGAATAGTAATGCCTACGCAGTGAAGATGCCAAATAACAGAATAGTGATTGCGGTTGGAGTCTATGAACAGTTACGGTTTCATAATAATATCATGCAGAACTTGTTTAAATTCAAAACTATTTGTCATTTGTAGTTTTTTAGGATTGACTTGACGTACTCATCAAGCTTATAGTATTGCTACAAACTAACATCCATTTTAAGGAGGATTATGGTGAGTGTTGCACCACTTTGAAAAAGTCATGACAAGAATGAGTTATACTTGTGTGGAACGGTTGATTCAATATATATTATTGTTTGTATTTTGTACCAACTTGGTTTGCCTTGCAATTGTAAGTAACACAAGTCAGGATACTTTACGTTTAATTTCATAAAGTTTGAAAAGGTTTAACTATTTGCCGAGTATTTTTAATGATGCTTTGAGCCTTATGGGAACATGATTAGCTCATATCGATGTAAACAACGCTATAATCACGACAACAAGAACCTGACAATGTCCACTTAAATGATAACGCACTAATAAGGTTTAAAGAAGGAAGTAGAGCTGACGAATTTTGTGTGGAATTTAATTTTTATGGAACATATCTAATATATTGGGCAATAAGTATGAGCACTGCGATGTACCAATGGTATTAAAATAAATCGAAAATAAAACAAAGTTTATGTTTCGAAGATTTTATTTTTATTTTTATAAACTGAACTTATGTTTATTCTGTAAACTTAAGATCAAACTGCTTTGATTATAGTGTTAGTTTTAAGTTATGTTAGTGTTCAAAAAATGAAGATTTTATTTTTATTTTTATAAACTGAACTTATGTTTATTCTGTAAACTTAAGATCAAACTGCTTTGATTATAGTGTTAGTTTTAAGTTATGTTAGTGCTCAAAAAAGATACAAAATAGACATACATCAACGTTCTTTTGCTAACGAAGAAGAAGAAAAAGAGACATTACATAGAATTGATAAGCAAAAAACGAGAGTTGATTCTTGGAATTAGTTAAAATGTTGTAATAATGAAGATAACACGTGATAATTCAATGCAATGGTGCACAATTATACCTACCGCAGGATTATTTGTCCCAAACATTTCCTTATCCACAAATTATGATTATGGTTTTATGTCTGATGATATAATTATACAATAAATAATAAACGCATATTGTAATAATGAATATATAACAGTTAGTAAAAAAAAGTCTTGACGAAATGAAATAATAATTCTTTAAGATATATTTTTTTGTGAAACTCCTCCACAACAACCACCACCATCATCATAAATCACACGTTATAAAATGTACTTCTAAATAGTTTACTTATTTTTCTCATCATTTTTCATATAAAATTTTACTATATGTACGAAACATAATAACTAACAATGTGGTTAGGACATGACAAAAAATGTTGGATAAAAAGAAGAAGAAAAATTCTCATTTATTTATTTGAACAAATGAACAAATTCAAAAAGAAAAAAGGGATGACTCACTTGGTAAATAATATTATAAATAAGCATTAACAATAATAATAATATGATTTAAACGACATCTTATCGTCACACAGATCAAAAAAGGCAACTAAATTCTGAAATACACACGTAAAACAAAAGGATAAAAGCTATTTAGATAGTGTAAATATTTTTTTTATCATTTCATTATTATTATGACAACTAACTTCTTTACATTGTTTCGCATTGTTTTGGTACGTGCTAAAAAAGTCAGTTTTTTGTTGTTACGCAACAGACGCGCAAATGTATCAGCTTCATCACCAGCCTAACTATTTTGCTGTTTTATCTTTTTCTTTTTATCAGTAAGTATAAGTANCTAAAAAAGTCAGTTTTTTGTTGTTACGCAACAGACGCGCAAATGTATCAGCTTCATCACCAGCCTAACTATTTTGCTGTTTTATCTTTTTCTTTTTATCAGTAAGTATAAGTAGGTATACAGCAATACGTAAATGCAGTTTAACAACAACAACTATGGCATTGGTTTATTCTTTTTGTAAAAATAGGTACTTACGTGATGATACATTGCAGAGCCAGAATATATAAATGAATGAATTGCTGTCACTACTAGAAATTTATGGAAAAAAGCAGTCGTCATAAATGACTAAACAATAGAATTCTAATAATAAATGTACATCATTAATTATGTATAATTTTTTAACATGCTACTGTTTGTAGGACAAGTAGGAGCAGCAGCCGTTCACAATTAGCAGTTTTTTCTGCTAACCGAGATTCTAAACATTTCCCTGTGAAAATGTAGCTTGTTTTGAAAATCACGTATTATGTCATCTAATTTGTTTGATGTTTGAAAAAAATATATAGCAAACTGGCAACTTCCAACAGTGCGTGCGTGCCCTGAGTCATTGCAACTTATAGTGACTCTAACTGATTACAAATTATTGTACTACTGCGTTTCATTTCATTTCATGTATGAAGTAATATGATACATATTGTTATTACTCGCATTTGTTACAATTGTTCGAGTTGAGTTTTTTGCTTGCTTGTTGTGTTCGCATTAAAGGTTTACTAGTTTGGATTATTGTACAATAATTGCGTCAAGAAGATGAGAATCGCAGTATAGTGATCCTTTTCCCTCCACTTTGCCTTCTGCTAATATGGTAAAATATTATTGGAATGGGTTTAGCCGCCTCATTAAGTGACGAAACACGTTTTGTTGACAAGTCACTATTTTTTCTCCTATCATCAGCAATAATGATGACTGACTCAACAAGCTATTTTAGAAAGGCGATAAGCCCGCATGAGATCAATGCCCACAAATAAATAAATAAATTATAGGCATGACATTTTAGTAGGCGGCTAAAACAGTGTTACTGTTGCAAATTCCTATTGTCTTCAAATTGGTTAAGTGGATAATCAGTCAAGTAATGGCAAAATTTGTGTTGATTTTCAATTTCATTGCTTTCAGTATTTCTATATTTTTTATGACTAAATACAAATAATATTAAATGACAGTAATGTAAGTCACTGTATCACAAATTGTGATTCATAATTGGTGTGCAATGCAGATCGCATTTTGTTGTTGTTGAGGTTTTTATGCAACAAAAAAGTTGTGTAGTGTGCTGGCTGATGACGACTGGCACAACCTCTTATTTTGGCAATACAATAATACTAATAACACAGCAAATTCGTAATGTTTTACGTTTTGTTGTGTGTTATCTTCAAATATTAAACAGGTTCGTGTGTTTGTTTACGTATTACTGATTGTGTTGGTGATGGAAGTGGTGCGAATTCCGGTTTGCAAAAAATAGTGATGATGTGTGGACGTGTCACCGCAATTACTAATCTGCTGTCAATACAAAAATCAACCCGGTCAACTAGTTTTCATTTTATTATTATTATTATTGATAATTTTAAAATAAAAGAATATTGAAATCTTAAATCAGATCATACGCTTCATCTGCCAAATTCAGCTAGCAACTGCAACCAGTTTAGTTCATTTTGATATAATTATGCGATATGAAATGATATATTTAATTTTACCAAATAATCCACATTTTTTTCACCTACTCATTGCTCATTCTTTTCTGTAAATATTTTACTTTGCATGAAGGCAGGCGTATTTAAAACCACTTAAGAGGAATGAACCCGTTCATGTTTTTAGAGACAAAAAACTAGGTCTCTTTACATTTACAATGTTTTGTTTGACTGTCTCGTTATCCGGCTTGCATGACAATCGACAATTTCTATTATTACCTATTCATCCGCCAGCCAAGATTTAAATTCCAAATTACAACATGAACATGCTATCATGTGCGACAAAACGTACCGTAATAATTTTGTGCTTTTCATGGTATGCAGTAAAATGTGCGAATGAATGTGCAACATTATGTTACGTTTTTATTACTTTTACTGTAAAAAGAGTTACGTGATCTATTGCTCTTTTTCTGTTTTTCCACCACCTGACATAGATACACGCGACCACCGCCGCCGCCGCACCGTTTGTTTTTATTTGAATGCAGTGCATCATTGAATAGCATAAAAATTAGTAATGCAGAGTGCAGTGATGCTGGCTGATGATGTAGTAGAAGTAGATTAATTTTTATTGTTCGTTGTTATACCCAGACCAGACAGAGTCTTTAACTACCGAAACATTAAAATGTTAAGATACCGTTAATAGTTTTGGAATGTTTGTCTGTCTGTCTGTATGTTGCCACTCATAATTTCGATGCTATTTGGTCGTCGATTGAGCTTGTGAAAATTTTGAACACCTAAACACCTATGGTTTTTTACGACCCAGAGGTCACATTTAGGCTTGTTGATGCAGGTAGGTAAGTATACTTTAGACAAATTAACATGTAATCTGCTGAAATAAGAATCATTGATGATTCTTCCTTCTATATGCCATAATATGCATATTGCGTATACCCTACACTTGAGCATAAAACAATATGCGTTCTTCGGTAATTGTATATCATCGCTTCCACCGATCCTGGTTAAACAAGAGATCATTGCTATTTATTCACCAATTCATTCAGTCATTGTCATTGTAATGACTACAACGGATTTTATTTTAAATGGCAGTCTTTCTACCTCTTTCCTCATCCGTAGGTACATTTTATTACTATTATGAATGTTAATGGTAAGCATTAGTGTAACAGAATGGAATGTTTGTGTGATTTTGTTTTTAAAAACTACATAGGGTAAAACTCTAGGCACTACATGGCAAATATGCGTAATTTCATTTGTCCTAAAGGTAGGAGCAAAGATCCATTCATTCACAAACAACCATACACAAAAACACACATGCCATTCGAATCTACATGTTTAGACAATCAAAATGTATGCAAAAAATACAACGATGACTGAAGAAGAAATGAATAACATGTCGAATGATGAAAAATCTTGCCGAGTCGTTCAACTAGTCCCTTTATAACAATGATTCACAATTAGACGATCCTCAGCAAAGAAAAGTTATCAAGTCTGCATTTTTTGCTAACCGGCCGAGTTAATGATACATGTACTTATATGATGAGTCATTTCACACCAACAAATGCTTCACTGAGATTTCGTTTTAGGTACACACTATTATGATACTTTCAAGCATCAAAAGACTAAAGACCCAGACGACGAGCCACTGCCCCATCAACAAGCATCCTAAATAAAAGCTAAAATTGCACTGCATAAAATATAAAGAAGTGCGTTCGGAACGCAAAACATGCATACTTTTGCACTGACTAATGCGATGTGAATGAAGACTAAATTGCTTTGCGGTGAAATAAAGAATTAAATTTGCCAATATCAACTGTAAGGCGAGTGCACTCCTTTGTTTGAAATAATTCATTCATGGAGTCAATGTGTTAAATATCAATAGTGCTTCAAGCAACAATAATGCAATGTGAAAAAGAAAATGTTTGCTTGCATCTTGCCAAATGAGTGCAGTAGCTAGTTATAAAATGTTATTATTACATTGCCGCTAGCATCGTGCGAGAATAATGTGCTGTAGTAGCATAGGCATCTTGATAAGTGCGATGATAAGTCATGGCAATAAATTCGCTATCCGCACACATATACCTACACACATTTTGTGGCTTGAGGCATGTTAGGTGTAACGGCGCGTAAAGGTATTATTGGGATGAGGGCAAGAAATATCTTGGAGAAGTTAAACAAATTGCCAATCACAGCCGTTTAAGCTTACGACGGCTTCTGTTTTATTAAAATGTAAAGTGCACAATATGCTGCCTAAATCTCTTCTAAAGTTTTATTGCTTTTGGTGCATGACCAATACTAATGCATTTCATGACTAGTAAAGACGAGATTATGCATTAAGTATGCTCATTAAATTGGCAATATTGCTTCATTTATGAAGCACATGCATGCATACTTTGCTGCACATAATAAATAACAACAATGTTCACCTAGAGTGAGTTAGTTTATTTTCGTCAGATTATGGAATTGTATAAAAATTTCATTTGTTCAAAATCCAGTACCAAATAATATTGCTCAGAACAAGGTTGAATGTATGCATATGTGGAATTGAAAAGATTTCATAAATTGATGGAAGGTGTAAGAAATCAGAAGGTCAAACAATCCAACAACTTCCACTCGATTCAAGATTAATTTAGACACTTCCGTCAGCAGAAATGGTAAAAATTTCACGTTACTATTCAAAATCCAGTATCAATACTATTGCTCAGAACAAGGTTGAATCAGTTGAATGTATACATATGGGGAATTGAAAAGAATATTTCATAAATTGATGGGAGGTGTAAGAAATCAGAAGGTCAGACAATCCAACAACTTCCACTCGATCCAAGATTAATTTAGACACTTCCGTCAGCAGAAATGGTAAAAATTTCATGTTACTAGTGCTGCCTATACATTTTTTATAAGTTGTAATCCAGGTAGTGTTTTCTCCATTTACGGTGTCGTAAACTGAAAAAAATATTCTAGATTTGTCATAGTGTTGAAATTGTAATGGTGATATTCGGTACCCAGTTTGTTGTTCTTCTATCAAGTTACTAAAGTTTTCTGCAGTCAATTCAAATGTTTTAACAAATTGGGGATTTGACAACGTGAGTCAGCGACAGCAAACTTCAAAACAGCCATGCGGAATTGCTTACAGGTATTTTTCAAAGTGCAACCGATAAAATGAGGAAATTGTTTTTGTAATTCAAAATATATTTTAGCGAATCTCCTCCTTCCGCCATTATTTTTTTTATGAAATTTGATATTTTTTCGACTTTTTGGCAACTTTTTCATTGTCAGTCGAATCCAAGTACAATTCAAGTCTACATCCACCACACATCATTGTGTGTGTATTGTTAAATATTTTGCTTCACTTTTTCCTGTAAGTTTGACTAACAGTGCAACCATTGATACATGTGATTGATAAGACATGCATTGTTGCAGGTGAGCGTTTTTTCTCCAAAATCTTAACTAGATGCTCGGCACGATCGATCGTAGATCATGACGACGACGGTGACGATCATGATGAGTTTTTTAGTGTACATTTTGCTTGCTTCTTGAATTTCACTAAAGTTTTTGAAATGTAGTTTTTTGTTGGTTTTCTTCTTGAGGTACTGGTACCACTACACAGAGCTGATGATGGTCAGCAAAAAAACATGTAGCTTGTACTGGTGGTTGCTGCCGTCTTGTCGTCATTATCTTGTGTTTGTTAATTTATTACTCAGACTACATTTTTAGAGGAAGTGGAAAGTGGAAACGGTTTCGTACTCGATTCGAATTTTATGGTTGGCTAAACTTCTTCTCAGTTTTCTAATATCAATGCTTTGCAGCTTAATCAATCATAATACTATTGCGAGTTACCCATTTCCATATGCTAACATTCTAGTATTATCATTCAGTTTTTCTTTTGAATTTAATCTGCTTTCTGAACAGAATAAAATTGAACTCATCATCCCATCTTCCGTCATGATTACAGCTCATATAGTTTTATTGTTTGTTGCCAACAACTGGCTACTGTTGAACAAGTCATCAGCAGATTATTCAGCACAGAAAAAATGCAACCACACTGTAATGGCTGGCTATTTTGCCGTACCATAAAATTGGTCAACCCAGAGAACCAACGGTACAAAACAACGTATAGAGATAATATAAACGTAGTACAAAGTGCAAAAAATTCTCATATTTATTCTGGGAGTGCCGAAACGGAGCTAAAATATGGATTAGGCTATACATTTTGGACTTTTCTCTTCTACTGTAACAATGGAAGGAAAAAACGTTTGGGAAAAAAATAAAGTCATCTCAAGTTTGCAAGAAACCACTTTCATTATGTGCTCATTATATACATATACGTTTACGTTTAGCAAATAACTACATAGCAACATTTCACATTCGATCAGTTTTAAAGACGGAGAAAAAATTCCCATGTTTTATTGGTTTCTCTGTGTATATGCGTGCCTGGCCTGTGCACCATGGAATTTTTGATGGCTGTTACAGGTGGTGGTATTTTTATAGAGAAGTTTTTTTAATTAATGAGTGATTATGACTGAACACAAAAATGTTGAGCAAAAAAGTGCTCTCCATTGTACATATTACAAAGCAATAAACCAGCGCAATCAAGATTCTCTTTGATCTAGTTGTATAATTTATTTGCATAGAGTATAGTGTCGCCGAGAATGAATAGCATGCCTACTTATAATGGCTGTATGAGTAAATACACTAAACTTATTAATATTATTAAAATTCTCCTAATCATAGTGAGTTTTACACAAGAAGCAAGTCATAAAACAGGAAAGAGGTAATAATAATAAGGGGCAAAGAAATATGACAAATTCTTCTCTGGTATTGAATTTTGGTGCATGTAAAAATGTCATGTACTCACTTTACACATTACACGAATAAACTACCCCCAAAAGACCACAATGCATCTTTGGCCTATTCCCCTCTCTCTGTTTAGTAGCAACGAGTTGACTCTTTTCTTCATCTTGAATACAAGAACGATGCGCATGTGATCTTGTGGTTTTGATAAAACTTTTGCATCCTCACAAGTCAGGTTTTTATTTAATAGCTCAAACTTTGAGCATGGTTTTCACGGTGTTGTTCTGTGGTCGCTGATATTGTTGTTGTCAGATTGGTTCACTGCGTTCGTTCCTCATCATCGCAACAGCATCTCATCATCAACATTGAATGTCCTTTTTCGCTGCTTCTTCGACTGTTTTTGTTGTTGCTGTTGTCGTCGTTGTGTGAAAATTTTAACAAGGGAATTTCGATCCATATCTTAGACTAGATGCAAGAAATTTTCTGCGTTGATTTATTGAGGTCCAAGTCTTCGACTGTTTTTGTTGTTGCTGTTGTCGTCGTTGTGTGAAAATTTTAACAAGGGAATTTCGATCCATATCTTAGACTAGATGCAAGAAATTTTCTGCGTTGATTTATTGAAGTCCAAGAAACAGGATTCTGCTGGGCTTTTTGTGACATGAGCTTCTTGATGATGAATGTCATGGCTTGACGTTTACTCTTGTGTAGGTAGTCAAGTTAGTAGTATCTTGTTAGAGATACTGGGCTTCTTGTAAAAAGAGCGCACGCCTTGTCACTGTCACCATTGTCCTTTGTCAACTCATGTACTTGCAGATCATAGACAAGCCACTTAACGACAATTGATGATGATTTTTTTAAATCGAAATCTGTGTTCGGGCAACTGATATGCGCTGCTGTTGCAGTCGAAGGGAACATTTAAAAGTAGCAGCATCATCTTATGACATGCTAACGAACTGGTGCATGTACTCAGATACCTCAGCAGCTACAAAGCACATTTACCTATGCATTGTTGTGGTCACTTATTTCTTGTGCGTAAATTAGAAGCCTATTTGATGAGATGCAACGTGCTGCTCGATACTGATTGATAGTCTAGTTTCAAGAATTTATATCATGTCTGTCGCTGCTAGTTAGATGACTTTACAAAAAGCCGATTTTACCGTAACGCCCATATCGTTGGACAATAGTGGTGGAAGTAGACAAACCAGGTAATAAGGTTTGGAGTGTGCAAATACATACGCACTGTAAAATGTGCAGCCAGTCGGATGCTCTACAGCATTTTAGAACGTGGGAGTTTTCACATTACCGCAGACGGACAGTTTAATTTTCTCTGATTGCTTAATAATGCATTCAAACCACCGAGAAATTATGCTAAAATGGAAATTTGAATATTGGTTGTGCTTAATAAGCCTTTCATTATTGTTAAATTCTCTATTTCGCTATAGAGCAGCAGCACCATTTAATGTTGCTGAGTAGCCCTTTGAAAAAAAAATGCCATCATGTTTTATAAAGTATGAACTAAATTATAAATGTTTTGTCTGAGCTACAGAGTGGTGTCACAACTGGTAGGCTCGTTAAATGTTGTATCAAAATTTAAATAAATTCATAAACTTTTGAGAGTAGGTCATTTGAGATCCATTCATAGTCATTGACGTTATTATATTATATGATTGTAATATAGTTACTTAATCAAAATTCAATAGTATGGTCTGTTTGTATACGAGTTAGCGTAGCTACCTACCTTAGTCGGATATATTTTCACTCACTGCTTCAAAGTATTTTTTCCCTGTTAGCCAATGTTACTAGTTTATTGAATATGTTACCATAACCCTGTATTTTGACATGTTTACCTAAGGTCTGGGTCTAACC
>JAANSP010002608.1:0-12513 GCA_036850745.1 Homidia socia | reverse complement strand
AAAAAATGCGAAACGAAAAATTATTAAACAGGCTTGATGAAAATCACATTGCGCAACCATACGTTGGGTGCTATTAACGTTGTAAGTATTTACATATAAATTGCAGCACAACGTAAGTCATGCAAGAAAATATTTTAACAGGCCAAAAACTCTCAAACTTTGGTAGAGAATGCTTTTGATGATTTCTGCGAAAAAGAAAGATGCGGGCGAATGCTAAAATCCTCTACTCGTGTACTGCTACAACCACAGACATTGCCGACATTGCTTTTTCCTCACTTATTAAAATTTAAAGGTCCTTAAGATATAAATGCCATGAATAATGTCTATACCCTCTGTATTTAACCGTTAAAAATGAACATTTCAAGCCATTATTAAGTTAACAGCAATATACGTTTTGTTCACAAATTTTTGATAACATTATAGCAAAAAACAAACCCCAACAAGATAATAGGGGCATGGGGTCTCGTTTTTCCCAAATCCATTGGACTTCGGACCTTTTCATTCGCAAGAATGAATCAAGAAAATCAAGTTTGCGAGTAGAATATTAATATTTCGTATTACTCCACAATGAAAAACTACTTCTTGGAGGAGACAACAAACGACATTTAGTCAGAGAATGGCACGTGAGTAATTTGTTAGGTCAAAGTTTGGATGTTAATGTCATATCACAAATATTTCTACAGCTCTAAAAATTACACTGTACATCACTGAGAAAGAAGTCTTAAAATTATTAGGATTTTGACGAAAGAAGATCAGTACATTATTTTAATGAGAACCACGCTTTTCTGTAAATTCGCATCAAATTAATGGAGTACACTTCTTAAATATGGTAAATATTTTATTTTGTACTGTACTACTCCGAGTACTTTCTTTTTGTCCAACTGAGTTCTATAAAGGTAGTGCAGTAGTATCGTAATAATTCCGCTCTCGTTGTCGTTTTGATAACCATAAACCTACAGAAACGTAACTGCCTTTCTCCTGTCTCATTTGCTCTTGCTCGTAAATCAGCGCGAATCCCATTTTTATGACAAGTGTCACCCTTTAATACGCTTACTTTGAGAACACACGAGTTTATTTTAGCGAAGGCAGTGGCAGAAAATGTATAATTTCTTTGCTGGTATCCCTCGCTACCTTTCCAATTCTTAACGTCTGTCTTAAAGAAATTCTAAGCAAGTGGCTTTGGTTTTTGTTACAATGTATTATTACACTGTTGCAAATAACCTGCCAAATAAAAGCTTCATTTTCCATCGTTTTTAAAATATTGGAAAAGAGCTTTGCATGCCATCATAAAATGCAAGAAAATACAAATATTTTTTTTCTTTCGTGATCCTGCCTGCTGTGATTCGGATTGCTCCCCGTGCTGCCTATATACATATTACTATACTGGAGAAAGTCGCTTTTTTGTCTGTCCATGTAAAAAAACAAGTGAGGCTTGCTTGCAGACACGCAAGAAAATGCAAAGAAGATTGTTGAATAACTTGTGCCCGAAAATGGAAAGTTTATATTTGAGCACACGGTCGCAATAAATAGTGCAATATGATGGCATGGGTTTTTGCGGGGTAGTCTAGTGGAAAAGCCTTGTCTAACAACATTGTGCCTCTTTTAAGCAAAAAAAAATAATATTTTTTAAGGAAAATATTATTACAGCTATCTGAAAAAAATAATAATAGCGGTAAGCAAAGCGAGTTTTCCGTTTCGTTATGAGAAGTTGTTATTGAATGTAATGATGGTGTAATGGTAGTATTAGCGCGAGATGTAGTATCTCGTATAAACACGCTTTCATTTTCCTTCTCATTATGACCGCAATGCGGTTTTTGCCAATAATGAAGTTAGGTGGTGCAACCACCTACAAGTACAAATCCCTAGTTGACCCAAATAATTAGAATAGCAAATAACAAGGCTTTTATATTACGCGTGCAAATGAGTCAGGATAGCGAATAATTATCACGCGTGCATACGTGGAATATTTGCTGTAGGAGTAAATATAGCCAGAGTCAGGCAGCACGGAAATAGCCGTCATATATAAGGAGCCGCGCTCTGCGGCAGAGGGGATCATTATTAGAAGGAATCATTACGAGATACAATCATTACGAGAGCAGATCAGTCAGTTAGAGTCAGAGTGGTGGCGGAGCGTGAGCTCCTGCCACCACACACAAATATTATCATTGTGCAACTATGAGTAAAACCTCGTGCGAACAATAAATAAGCTTGTTATTTAGTGAGCTACAGGAAAGAGCGTCATATATAAGGAGCCGCGCTCTGCGGCAGGAAGAAGCATTACGAACGAGATTATTATTGAGAGAACATTCTGATAATAGCAGTAAGCAGAGAGTCAGTGTAGAGTGGTGGCGGAGCGTAAGCTCCTGCCACCACGAACAATCATTGTGAGTATAATGTGAAGAACAGTAAATAAACAAAGCTATATATTAGCTGTTGACTGGGGCAAACCCAGTCCACCCACTACATACACTTATTTAATAAATTATAACTAGCTGTTAAAATCGTTTGACAGGAAACAGATAATTGCATAGAGATCAAAATTTTCAGCCGTCAGTGGTTTTCCTGGCTCTACAAAATACAGGCAGAATACCTGTGCAAAAACACAATATTTGTTTTTGAATTAACAAAAAACATTTTAGAAATGCTTTCACTGGTAAAACTGATTTTGTCAAAATTGCAAAAAATTACGTTTTCTTCTTGGACAATTTTGTCATAGAGAAACTTTTGAAAAGTACTATTGAGCAGCGTAAAAGTAACTTTTTCAATGCATCCTTTGTAATCATGCTTCAATTTTTCCCATACTGATTTATGCATAAATTGCAAAGTCAGGTTTCTTGGCCAAGTGCTTGCTTCCAGTTTCAGTTGTTCGCTTAAAACTTGAGTAGATGCTTCACATGTGGCCAGTACAATTTGTTTTTCGCTTTTTGATTCTATGAAAAATCCAAACTTGTGTAGGTATAAAATACAAAAAATCGGTCTTATTTATGCGGTAATTTATATCGCTGGAACATTTACCTTCTTTATTCCACTCCAGAATTCCATTCCAAATCATTACTTTATCATGATAATATGTTGGTATCTGTTCATCTTGGACATTCCCAGTTTCTTGTGAAATTCCACTGGCGCCAATCAAAATCTCTCCTTGACCAGTGTTCTGCTGGGATTTCATACTCGCAGACTGCATGTGTGCAAGTGTGCCTACTCGTCCTGTTTGACCTAATTGGTGTACATAAATGCCACTGTTGGTTGAATTGGCTGGTTTCCATTGCTGTTCGTGAAGTGAGCTGTCTGATGATACTTGCGACTGCACAACTATAGGCTCTGGAATAAATGACTGAGGCTCATGGGAATAAGAGCGTTTCTGAGACTGCGAAATCCCCCTTGGACTCCCTGGGACTTGTTCACTAGGCTGTAGTTCGAATTTTGAAAATATAGTTATTGTCATGAAATGAGTTGAAAGATTTTATACGAAATTTTTAAATCATGGAATTTTAAATAACTTACATTGGAACAGTCAGTAGATTTTAGATTTTCCAAGAGACTGGTTGGATGTACCATCTTTTGCCACTCATCCTTGTACTGCCGCTCACCTTGATTTTTATTACGTTTTTTTTTCTTTTCCATAGCATTAAATGCGTCGGTAAAAAGCAAAGGTTCTTGTGAATGACCAGAAATTTGTTGACCAGTATACGGCCTCGTCTGAACTTCCGGCTGTAATTGTTGCCCCACATACATAAACTGTTGTTGCTGACTTGGGAGGGGATTATATTGATTTGACCTCACTTGTTGTCTGGGAAGATTCATTTGTGATGGATTTATTTCCCGGAAATAGTTATGCTGATTATGAGCTACTGGCATTTGTCCCACATTTCGAGATGCTGAGGCACTGGTTAAAATCATGTCAGCACTCTGATCAATTATCCCGGAAAAGGTTGTGCCAGAAATTACCGGTGGGATTAGTGAAACTGAGGCTTGGACTGGTGGTGGCATACAAGACACTTGAAAAGTTTCTTGTCGAGGTATTTCTTCTTGATATTCTTCTTCCATGATCGGTGTTTGAGACGTGCACTTTTTTGTTTTAAAATTCTGATTACGACAACTTGCCAATTTAAAAAAATGTTTGCTTTCTATTAGCCCTAATGATAATGGATTTGAATCAGGAAAAATAATACACTTGTGATTGTTTCTATAAATGTAATTTGATTTTAATAGAGTTTATTTGGAAAAAGTGACACTTCTTTTAACACACTAAGCCCCGTGTAAGTCAGGTATCTAATATAATATCTTTTCAGCTTGATGTACGGATTATCTTATTTTTGTGCTCTGTCTCAGCTTAAATTCAATGTAACTTACTGTTGTATACAGAACTGTTTACTGGTAAAAAAGGTATGTGAGATGAAGCAATTAAGCTTTAATTTTGGAATGCTACTCTACTTAATAGAACAGATAGAATAGGAGTTCATTGCTTTCATTGGAGCCCTTCACATAAAAAATGCAAGTAGATAATACAGCAGTGTAGGTAGGTACGTACATGATAACACAAAGTATGATATGTGTCATGTGTCCTGTTCAGGTTATCATATTATTTTCGTTTAAACCAATTTTCTGATAATTAAAATGAATACCTTAACTGTCAAAACAAGACGAGAATTTGTCTGCTGACGTCTTGGAATTGCTAGCAGACGAGATGCCCATGGAGAATAAGAAACAAAGCCAAGCTAAATAAATAAGGAAAATATTTACTGATCCCTTACGTGAACGGAATCAGCCTGCAAACCTCTGTAATTGGCCGTTAAACCTCATTTGCTTAACGGGCAATTCATCCATACTTAATTGGCCGTTAAAATCAGGGATCTGGAAATTAAAGAGAAACTTAAAGCTTATGTACATTTCATTTACCTTAGAATTTTTTTCAGGAATTTGTCAATGTCTTTTATGGACAGATGATAAATAGTGAAAATATTTTTCTATGCTTCATTCATTGAAATCGCCCAATTTAAATAGCATAATTAAGGCTTGCAAAGTTGCAACCAAGGTTCTGTCTCTAATATCAAATGAAAAATGACGCAACAATGATGTTTACGTTTTTTAGTTTTTGCAAAGAGAAAGAACTTCATTTAACCCAGGTACACACAAAAATATGCTCAATTCCTGTTTTTTAATTTCGCAATTATTTGAATAATTCAAGCAAATACAACCATTTCAAAAGATTTTCCATTTGCCATTTTCGGTTAGCACGTTCAGAGACAATTAGGGGGTAAGGGCGATCTCTTTCTCTATTTTACCCACTGCCTAGCGAGTCTGCATTACGTTGGAGTAAACCATTTTTAATAAATTATGAAGGCCTTTAAATTACTACCAATAATTTCGAATGGTATCAGCTTAACCAAACCTGCTCACTCGATCATAACGTAATGGCAGCCTACAGTTGTGTTAGAATTTTACTTTTAAAATTTGGTTTCCAGTACTGAGTTGCAATTTAGTTTTGTAATTCACACTTTATTTGAACTTCCATTTCATAGATTTTGACGGCCAAGTAAGTACGACCGAATCGGCCGTTAGCAAAATGGGATTTAACAACCAATTAAAGAGTTTTACCGGCCGATTCCATCCATGGGATTTCCCAAAAAGATTTTCCCAATAAATATTGTAAACATCAACGCAAACAGGAATTTATATTTTCGAAAACAATTGTGGAACTTCCCTTTCATATAATAAGCAGACAAAAATACTCTTGTTGTTTAATGTTATAAAATTAAAAGTCGATTAAAAGTTGATTAAAAGTCCGTTTCTGTTGCTAAATGCCTGAAATTGGTAGGGTGATACGTGTCTACAATTGTACGTCCTTCCATTGTCCATTTTGCTAAGATTTCATTTGTAGGCTGCAAAAGAGTAATTTGTCATGAGATCAGTGGAATTTATGTTGTAGGTAGGTTCATATTACGTTAGATGTTTACAATATGCAATTGTGATGTGTATATCTACTTACAAATAAATCTCTTCCCAAAATCAATTTGGTTAGCTTCGGCATTTTGAAAAATGCTAAATTAAAAACCCTGTCTAACATCAGATGCGGCGTGCCATAAGTGTCTATTGCCAGTGTATGTAGATCTGTGCATAAGAAAAAAAGAAAGTACATTAATTCAAGTCAACGTGAAAATCCTTTAAAATGGATGAAACATATCATTTACCAGTTAAATTTCGAATGGAGTGAGTATTTCTATTCTGAAGGAGCTCCCAAGATTCTAAATAATTCCTACGCTTTGGCACTTCCTCCACTGAAATTCCAATCAAAAGTGCTTCCAAAATTTTGGAGTGCTCAGCTTTAAAATTTAAAATGGTAACGCGTAAAGTGGTTAGACTTTTTATTTCCCATAAAACTACGAATGCAGGGTCGATTTTTTGAAAGGTTATATCCAGATTTTTAACATTTGGAAACGCACTCTTAAGAGCTCTCATTGGCAAGTCAAAGTTATCATAATAGTCGTTATTAAGACTTAGTTTATAAAGAGACAAATGGACAGTCAGAGAGGCTACAGAACAAAAGCAGGATTGGTCCAACCATTTTTGGAATCTTGAAAAAGTTTGATTAGCCAATGTCATTTGCTTAAGTTCTGGTAGAAAGCGTTCCAAAGAAGAAGGATTCCCTTTTAATTCTACAAATTCACTTTCAAACCGCAATGACTCCAACTTTTCCATCAGCGGAAGCTCAAAAGAAGTGGGACCATGGTTACGCTCATCTACACAATCATACGTCAATTCCCGTACATATAATTGCTCAAGTGTTTTTTTAAAATTTTGCAGAATCATTGTAATTATCCCATCTTTTTCGAATGGCAATCCAGCAACGATGAACTTTAGCTTCTTCAGGTTGGGCAATTGGTTTTGGGCAAGTAATTGCAATGCACGTTCATTCAGCAGGCAATCGAAATTGAGATCTGTGATTGAGGTTGGCAGAAAGACATCCCTCAAAGATTCTGCTTCCTTATTATTAAGCTTGCTTGTGCTAACCACAAAGGACTTGAGTTGTCTACTTGAGTTTAAGACATTCTGGATAGCCGCAGTGTTTTCGCTGAAATCTCTAGGAGCGCCCCACGGTGTTTTCGGAATAAGATAAAACGAAAGTTCAAAGTTTCGAAGTTTTGGAAACAAAAAACTGGCATTTTGCAGCATGAAATGATTGTGTGTACTGCTAATTTCCAAACGGAGTCCAACCAAACCACTACCACAGTTTTCAAAGCAATCCAAAAGGCTTTTGAAATTTTGGGGGGTTTCAGGGAAGAAAATCCCACCAGATACGCGGATGGAATGTGGAGGCATACCATCTTCTAGTCTGATACCTCCAGTTACCGAACTCAAAAACTTATTTAATTTCTCTCCGTATTCTGTCTTGTCGGGAAGAATCCTCCCCAGTCTAAATTTGAAAAGTGGTTGCTGAGATTTAAGTAGAATTTTGGACGTTGATTGGAGCCAAGCTTTGTTGACTAGGCGAATGGAGCGAATGTTTGATATACGCTCGTTTCCCCTGATTCCGTAAAGGACATGCTTGAGTATGATCTCTCTTAGCTAAAAAAAGGCCAGTAAAAATTCATGCAAAAATATTAGTCTTCTACTTTTGTGGAAAGTGGGCATTCCAAATGAACTTGTTTGTGAAGAAAGTGCAAAAATAAAATGCTACTTACCAGCTCCAGATGAAAAACTTTGTTAACAACATCCGAATATCCATCCCCAAAAGACGCAGTGGGCGGGCAAGTGTTTTTTGGTTGCTCGGGTTGCTCTATTTTATTGACACAAGCACCCATTTCACAGCTAAAACAATCTCCGGATGCCATTTGCGGTGGTCGAAAATATCTCAATTCCTAAAATTACAGCATTCCATCAAAAATAGAACTAATTATTCGTCAACATGAATTGTTTTTTTTTGCTAAAATGCGAGAAGTGGTAGCCAAGCTTTGAGAAAACAGTCTCAGAAGTACACATTCGCAATATGGGTGGAAATTAGTTGTGGTTGAAATATTTTAAAAATGTTAAAATTTTACTTTCGAGAGATGAGATTTTTCATCATTTTGTAGTTACACGTTAGTTATGTTCTTGTTGAAATTGACCAACCTGCCGTCACGATCCCTTTGGGTTAGGATGAACTTTACCAACCGAACCAATCATACTACACTCCACGAATCAAATGAGGAAAAATCTCAAAAAATATGTGTTGCTGGAAAAAGGTATGATGAATGCAACGTTAAAAGTTTGATTGGTTGTAAAGCAATGCGGAAAAGAATTGATTTTTTGTATGTTTTACTGAAATTTACAATCACCACAACTTTAATTACGGGAATATTTTGGAAATGAACACTTAAAAAATTCCGATCGATTGGATCAATAAAAATTGACCTAAACACTTGTCGTCTTCTACGGTATTTGCCAAATGTTTCGCTATTTATATGGCAAGTTTTTAATTTTGCTTGGTTTTACTCAAAGCATTGTCGTTGCTTACCTATTATAAAATTATTGCAATGAAATGGCTAATTGCAGTTCAATTGACACGGGTAGACTTTAATTTTCCCTGGAACCTCACGTACAGTAGTGTTGGTACAACTATCTCACTTGAGTGTTTCACTTTTCCCTTAAAGCTGGTCTTGACGGATTAGGATTCAGACTTGTAAATCGTTTCTTTAAAAAATTATCACATGTATTCAACATTAAAACGTCGCTTTGCGTTTACTGCAAGAATATTTAACCTTTTTGCCGCAATTCTAAAGAGTGTGTGGTAAGAATACTTGACATGAATCATTGTCGTTGCTTACCTATTATAAAATTATTGTAATGAAATGGCTAATTGCAGTTCATTTGACACGACGGGTAGACTTTAATTTTTCCTGAAACCTTAATTTACAGCAGATTGATGTATCTCATTTGAGTGTTTCACTTTACCATGAAAGCTTGTCTTGACGGATTAGGATTCAGACTTGTAAATCGTTTCTTTAAAAAAAATTATCACATGTATTCAACGTTAAAATGTCACTTTGCGTTTACTGCAAGAATATTTAACCTTTTTGCCGTAATTCTAAAGAAAGAGTGTGTGGTAAGAATACTTGACATGAAGATTAGATTTACAGAACTGCGTTCTCAAAAAGCCTGTGCTTGATTGTTTGCGTGAGGAAAAATGTCATGTAAAAATTACATGCTTGCAGCTTTGCTTACATTATGTGATGTGATACATACCCATGTTCCATATTTAGAAGAACAAAAGGCAGCTTTGCTTCACTTATCTTCAGAGTATAATAGTTAGCTTAAAAGCTATGCAGTATGAATGCATGTAAAGGTGAAATTTAATTTTACATGTTTACAAATTTACAATATTAAATTGGAAGGTATTTATGTGCTCATTGGGAAAACGTAGGGCATTTTGGTAGTCTTGCCTCAAAAAACCTCTTACATATTGTTGTGATGTGATACATTCCCATGTTCCATATTTAGAAGAACAAAAGGCAGCTTTGCTTCACTGATCTTCGGAGTATAATAGTTAGCTTAAAAGCTATGCAGTATGAATGCATGCAAAGGTCAAATTTAATTTTACAAATATTAAATTGAAAGGTATTTATGGGCTCATTGGGAAAACGTAGGGCATTTTGGTAGTCTTGCCTCAAAAGGATTTTCAAGAAGAATGCTGCTGACTTGTTGTGCATCAGAGCGTAAAATCCTAGCAGGTTTATATTGCTTTGCTTCCCCAGCAGCATAAAAATAGAAATTTTCCAAATAACACCTTTTTCAACGTTACATATTTTTGTCTCTGCTTTAGTATTCAGCACACATTGAATATTATTAAGTTGGGATAATACAACAAGAGCTTTGTTGTTTGCCAAAGGGACAAAATGTTTTGTTCAGCACATAAACTTGAATACAAAATTTGAGTTGAGATAAATGATGCGTCAATCAAACTTGACTGATATTTTGTTGGCTGGTGCTGTGATTCATGATGCTGCTTGGACCAAACTAAACGGATTAAAGATAAAAATTACACGTACAACACTAGACACACGGCAAAGAGATTTACAAAATGTAGTTGTGATTTGCATTATAATTATTGATTTTTAATTGTATGCGACAGGTCATAATGGGAAACTTTACATACGACATTGGCGGAAGATGGGATCGTTGTGTAGTTCGTTAACTGTAATTTTTGCTCTCCCACGCCGACTTGCTTTGTTTCAAAATGACATGATGAATATCTTCTTCAAAAATAAATTGTAAATATTTAAATTGATCTACAAAAGTAGCATAAGAAATTTCCATAAAAATGCCGAAGCTGTGTTTGAATAAATGAGTGCAATAATAAATTTATTTATTTTTCTTGCCTAGAAAGAAATTTGTGAAAAATACGATACGACGTTAGTCCCATTTGTAAAAACATATTAATTACTGGAATTAATGACCTCGCATTGTGTTATGAAGAAAACCGTTATAAGACATAGGAAAGGGAGGTGGTTTAAAAATCTCACTAAAAGTATCAAAGTATGACCCCCAAAATGTTTTTTTACAAAATTACAACTAGTATCAATAGAATAGGGTCGGGGTCACTAGCCCGCATTGCACTAAGCTCGCTGGGGTAAATAAGCCCGCATGACCAAAAGCCCGCTTTTCAATAAACCCGCATGACCATAAGCCCGCTTTTCAATAACTCCGCATGACCATAAGCCCGCTTTCAATAACCCCGCATGACTACAACCCCGCTTTACAAAAAAACCCACATGAGCAATTACCAAAATTATTTTACGATACAATATATGTTTACAAAAGTTTTAATTTTATTTACAAATGAAAATATCGAGTTTTCTTTTCGTTATTTTAAATAAATAATTAGTCTATTAGTTCATATGGTTCAATACAGCTACAGTCATTACGCTGACTGGCTGACTGTAGCCTTGTTAATTTTATATTGTAAAAATTTTACCTAATTAATCTGCTTACGTTAAAGAAAAGAGCTCAAATTATTATTGCAATAAATAAACAAATATTAAATAAATTAATGCATTTACAGTCACTTTATTTCCACGTAGTAACTAAAATTTAATCCAATTGTAAGTAGAGTTGTTTTAAAAAATCCAGGGAAGTACATCCTCCGTACATTTACATGGATAGGATTCCAAATTATAAGGAAGTGTGTAAAATACACGTAATTTTTTGTAGTAGCAAATTTAGTGAATGTCACTGTTTGTCAATAGAAATGTCACAATTAGATGGCACCGATAGGCTTAGGAAATCTAGCCTTTTGGGGGAAATACTTTTTACTTTTTAGCACTAACTAGACAAAATGAATAATCATGCAAAATATGTTTTACAATAAAAAGCATACCTAGTTTCAGTATACACGATGATTTGGTAACAAGTCGATAAGTACAAAGGGTATGTTAAAAAATTAGAGGTAACTTGTCACAATATGCAATATTTTCTTACGCAAAATAGAATTATTACAAGCTGGTTTATGTTCATGTGGGGTTATTGAAAGCGGGCTTATGGTCATGCGGGGTTATTGAAAGCGGGCTTATGGTAATGCGGGCTTATTGTAAAGCGGGCTTATTTACCCAAGCGCGCTTTGTGCTATGCCGGCTTAAGGCCGGCTTCGATAGAATAACAATATTAAGCTGTAGCAATAGATTTACATTATTTTTAATCATTTTAAGAGAGATTCGCCTCAAACTATAAATTTTTTTCTTACATTTGAAAATTAAATTCATTCAAATAAATTAACAATTCAATTCAAAAAACCATTTGAATTTTAGAATAGATCTAAAACGAAGAAAACAATTGCAAAAACTTAAAGTTGAAATACTTCAAAATAAATATATTTTTCAAAACTTTTGCCAGAATCAATCAAAGTCTACATCACGATTTTCACTCTTCACTGCTGCGAATGATAAAATATTTAGAAATTGGTTCGACAACGATCATTTTTAATTGTGCGTCCTTCATTTTCCCATTTTTTCTCCATTTCTTCAGAGGCCTGCAAGAGAGGATTTTGTCAGACGTTTTCAGAAATAATGCTGGGATTCTTGGGTACTGTTCCAAGAAATTATTTAAATTTAATACTTACAAATACGCCATTTTCCAAAATCAAGTTGGTCAAGTTGGGCATTTTGAAAAATGCAAACTTGAACATCACGTCAGGTACCTGTTGATAACATGAACTCACGTAAATATCCAACTCCAGTGTCTATAGATCTGTGCTTCAGAAAAGAGGCATTAGTACACACTCAAATCAAAGAGAACATCATTTTAAAATAGTATCATCTTTATCATTTACTAGTGAGATTCCGAATGGAAGGAGCACTCCAGTCTTGTAAATCAAAAAGATTATCCAATTTAGACACATCCTCAACAACCGGAACTCCAATTAAAAGTGCACCTAAAGCTTGTGACTCCGCCGTTTTGAAATTATTTCCTACACAAATGTGTAAACTAGTCAGTTTTTTCATTCGCCACAATATTGAGAATACAGGATCCGGAAATTGGATT
>JAANSP010002607.1:0-12515 GCA_036850745.1 Homidia socia | reverse complement strand
ACAGTTTGTGTGTTTGTGTAAAAAGGGTAAACCTATTGCTGCCCTCCTGCATATACACACGGCAGCTTTTTTGGCTTCATACACTTGCTCGTTTTGATATTTATGTTATTGTTTGTAGGCAGGTGGAAATGTTGCCAAGAATGGAATTGGTGGAGTTCAGAAAACGGAAAATCTCAAGGAATGTTTTCGCGATTCTTTCTTCTTTGTTAGGTGTATACTCGTACCCAGTTACATACTGCTAGTACTGCCCTGAAATTGGCGCTCGTGGAATTTGCGAAAAATGTAGTAAAGTGGTAGCAATGTGGAGAAATACAAGTAACTACATTGAACATGCAACTCACGCAATGCGATCATATTAGCAGAGTGAAACACAGGAATTCACCACATTAAAATATACTAAAGCACAAATATAAAACAAAAATGTGTAGCTATTACTCGGTTTCAGTTTTCAAAAGCATCATGATCATTTAGAGTTTTTGAATCTATACCTTTCACTAAATTTTTTAACACAGGTACATATGTAAACTAGTATTTCTGTGCCTGTCATACGCATTTTCTCGTCTCGAATTGAGGGGTAGAGAATCAAGTTAGCAAAAACGTATTCATTAGGTATTTTCATTGCCCTTTTGATACTATGTACTAGGTTTGGACAATGAAACCTCAAAATGACAATTTTGACACTGAATGGGGTTTTAGTTCCTTACCTAAGGAACTTCTGAGTGCTCTACTCATTCCCAAAACCATTGTTGTCTTTTCAGCCGTAAAGCAACGTATTTCCCCCCGAAGAGAAATTCGTAAAATCACAACGTTATAATAAATTACAGTAGATCAGCTTTACTCCAAATGTTTTGTTATTGTGGATGGCAGTAAAGGAAAACCCAGCCTGATTGCGTTTCTTTCCTTGCATCATCTCTGTTTCAATTAGTTTCTCTTCTCATGAGAACCAATTAAGAGTAACAATTGCGCAAATGTACCTTCAAGCTGCCCTTTTCACACATCACAATGTACTTTTGTTCATGCATATCCTACAGATGACGTAGGTTTTGGCACAAATGTTCTGTCCAAGGAATTAAATAAAAAAGCTTTACCTATGCTACAAATCCAGTACTCTACTTTTTCATTTATACCTTTTATCTTGTGAGGAGGTCACCAAAATATCGATGAAAAGATAAATTGAATGATTTAAGGATTTAACGAATGCATACAATGGAAAAAGAAACAATGTTCTCAGCCAAGTCCTATATATCTAGCACCAATAAGCAACTTAAAGGCAGAGGTAGATGAGAAAGGAGGATTTAGCCTTATTTTTTGTTCGTACTAGATAAAAAATTCGCATCCTGTGAATCTTTGTATTTTTCTATCAACAAACGTGTCTTTTGTATAACCAAGACATTTATTTCACATAAAATAAATTTTGTACTACATTGTCGTAGCTAGCCGCATACTGTACATATTTTGTGCTTTTGGTAAAAAGTGCAGTAAGTATATTCTCGTCATAATCCCTACATCTTTCAATCTCATCTCGCTTTGCATTGAGCTCAGCTTAATGGACTCTCCAGTAAAGTAGTTGCCAGTGTTACAAACAAGGTGAGTAAATATACTGATGATGCGGGAGGAGTGAAAGTGGTGTTGGGATATGTGCGGGATCCAAGTTTCCACCTCACTGAAAATCCCACTGTATATTGCTAACGCAGCAGAAACATTGAGAGAAGATGCGGGTTTCCAGAAAGCAAACATTTCTCTCTGTGTACATGTGTCTGCATGAGCAACTACATGGTGGAAAAGTAAACCTTTCAAAGAAAGCCAAAGAGAATGAATGCGAGAAAATGGAAAACACATTTTTCTCCGTCGTTCCACAATCCTCCAATTATTTGGGTTGAGAGGTTCTGTTGAATGCGGTTTTCCTTTTCAGATAGATGCTGCTCTTGCATCCTTGCCGGAAACATATGCCTCAGTCAAGAAGAAAAAAAAGGATTTGCACTTTTGCACATAAAGTTCTGTTTGTGCCAAGAAAATGTATAAATGTTGCTAGTTCCGTGTTTGTAAGAGTTTTCAGCATGCGATATCCACAATGAAATGGATAGACTTCAACTTTTACAGATTTATTTTTTGGCTTTGAAAAAGAGTTTTTCCGTGGGACAAGGTAAAAGTATCAAGTAGGCACAATGTCACTAGCAGCACTTGATAAGCCCGATTGTGCACATAACTCTCAAAAATATTTTTCTACTAAATGCAATTCCAAATAGTGTTTTGAACGAACACGTCAAAAATACTTACGATCATTTGGGACACTAAGTTTTTTTTGAAAGACCGTAATTTATTTAACAATATAATATTTATCATGTTTCCTGAAAAGTATGCTTACAAAACAGGTGAAGTGGGATTTTGGGAAACGGGAGATGGGGTGACGCAAGACCAATTATTGCAAAACTTCAGTAGACAGGTTGATTAATAAAAAATAACTGGAAAATGTCGAAAAGTATAAATGGATAAATGGAAACCTCATCGTATGAAGAACTTGAAAAAGTACTGGTACGTGCTTCAACTCCACAATTCTTGTTCAGGTGATGTACGAATCAGTTTGGAACAGAGTTGTCATATACATTTTACAGCAAGTTTTTTTCTCGATCATTTGTCAATAGGGATTTAGCAAAAAATAAGGTAGACGATGACAGAAAGTCTTTTTGAATACTTTATTTTATTTATGACAAGGTTGAGTGGATATTTACGAGAAAAAGTTTTACCAGGGACATTATCAAAAGTGTAGATTGCGAGGAGAAAGTAGAGACTGGTGTCAACTCTGATGACGATCAAGGTACTAAGGCTGCGAAGAATGTTGTTACGCTACCTCTTTACCTAAGCTCTTTTCATCCGCCTTTCTCTTCTTGATATTATTTTTGATGAGACATGACAAGCTGAAAAAAGCATCAAGGACAGCGATAACCATCTCATCACATGGCATAACACCATTTTCATTCTCATTCGCTTTCAAAATAACATCTCGTCTATGTAATTCCACCAACACCACAACGGCTTTATCCGCTCTTTTAGTCATCTGCAGACAAACCCAAAGTCAAGTGAAGTGAAGCACATAAAAATATATATTACATTTTGTCATCCTTCTCCCATCATTTCTTCTACTTTGCTTGTTCAATAAAATGAGGAAAAGCAGAAAGCAAACCACAGTATACTGTTAGATGACTAAAAAACGTGGAATCCAGAGTGGAATTTTTTAGTGAAGGTACCAGCGAATAAAATATGAAGTTGTACATTTTTAGCTACCATCACGGGACAATACTCTCACGAGTGACAAATACGGCATGTCATTTAGGTTCTAGTAAAAAAGACAGCATGGTACGAGGTTTTGAAAGAATCCATAACAATTCTCGTCTAAACTACCTTAAATTAAAAAGACGCCTGCAAATTAGATCTGAAGAACATTATTTTCAAACAAGTTCACATTTTGGAAGCATATATTACATTATAACAAGCAGCGTCTAGCGTTTGGTAATGCACAAGGCATTTAATACTTTTTGGATAACCTTGCTATGTCACTTTGCTTTATCTCACCTCATCGCTTTCATAAAAATATAATAAATGCTGATTCAAGCTAAGATGATTGTTGTGTTAACAATCCGTCTCGACTTTCTGGAGTGTGATATTTAATTTTTGAAGAGACATGGTAAATTGCATTAGTTTTGATGCAAATTTTGCACTGCAAACGAAAACTGAGTGGGATGATCTATTTTTTACTTCATGCGTAAGCTATGCTCCACAAAGACGTTTTTCATGCATAAGAAGGTGTGTGTAAGACTCGGTCAGTGCGTGTAGGCGATTTCAACTTACCAATATTGTTTGAAATTGAATAGATCCCCTTCTGTTGGGTTGTTATGCAAATCGTGGAACTACATAAGTAGTAGTTAGAATCTGGAGTGTGATATTTAATTTTTGAAGAGACATGGTAAATTGCATTAGTTTTGATGCAAATTTTGCACTGCAAACGAAAAATGAGTGCGAGATGAGATGATCTATTTTTTACTTTATGCGTAATCTATACTCCACAAAGACGTTTTTCACGCCTACGCACAAACCCATGTGTAAGAAGGTGACTGTTTTAGCTCCGACAGTGCGTGTAGGCGTGAATTTCAAGTTACCAATATTGTTTGAAATTGAATAGATCCCCTTCTGTTGGGTTGTTATGCAAATTGTGGAACTACATAAGTAGTAGTTAGTAAGTACACGAAGTACACACACTGATCATCATCTTTATTCCGGTACTTTACAAAATACAATCTTGGTATTTATATCATGAAAGTACGTAGAGGTCAATACAAAGTTCAAATATTCAAAAGTAAACCCTAAAGCAGTAAAACTAGCTTCGTGCCTTTCTTAAAATATCTAATAATACATAAGCCGCTGGAGAAAGCATACGCGACTGATAATAAGACCCTGTCTCGGACCCACTACCCACTTTGAAACTGTTACTTATCCTATTTTATTCAGTTCAAATATTCATAAGTAAACCCTAAAGCAGTAAAACTAGCTTTGTACCTTTCTTAAAATATCTAATAATACATAAGCCGCTGGGGAAAGCATACGCTACTGGTAATAAGACCCTGTCTCGGACCCACTACCCACTTTGAAACGTTACTTATCCTATTTTATTATGCCCGGGTGCGTGAGTGGAAAAGCACTCCCCGAATCCGCTTTCCCAGGTTTCTCCATATAATAAGCAGCACGTGCCCGCCCAAGCCATCATTATAATTTGAGTGGCCAGCCACTCGTTACCTTATATTCTTAAGAAATGCAAGGCATACTTTTTCCACCTGACTTATTTTGTAAGTCCTTGTTAAAATCGTATCATCCATTTTGCTTGCTTGTCTGTTTTCCTCATTTCATCTCGCGTCTATTACTGACCATACATCTTATCAAGCGAGTAAACTTTCTTGAAACATAAGTAGCAGTTCAGGCATAGTATATAAGCAACGCAAATGAGGAAAGTATAATAATGTTAAAAGGGTATAGGTAATCGTGAAATTTCCCATATGTTACCAAACATGGTTTATACGATATCGTCTTTCATAAACCCGCATTCATTTATTTGCATACTGCAGATTAAACCAGTTATACATGATTTCTATTTTCGGACAAACTTATTCATACGAGGGCTATACTAAACCTAAAGATTAGGTGTTGCCACCAAAGTCAACTTTTTAATGAAAACCGTTAAACTCAAGCACTTACTAGGGAAACTTAAAATTTTGATTCCAATTTACGTAAATGCACAGCAAAACAACAATCTGTCCACGAAAAAGGAACGCTTTCATTAATTTGTTGTGTTTCAAGACGTAAGCGTTAAAAATTTCTGAAAAAAATCGCAACATATTTTGGAAAGCACTCACTCGCGTGTGTGCTATTTTGGATCTCTTTGAGGCACCATATCGTCACAAAAATAGCTGGGTTCATTAATCTTTTCCACGTTTCAGGATTCTTAAAATCCTGAGTGTAAACGAAGGAATCTGAGTAGAGGGTATTGAGAAAAAAACTATCCTTTTGAAAAATGAAGGAAATGTAAGTACCTAAGAGCTGATTCATAGCAAGCGAAACGGATATATCTTAAAAGCCCTCTCTCTCTCATGCAACTTTAAGCACTCAAACCTTTTCTCCTTAATGTCGGCAGACGGAGAAGAAAAGAGTAAAAATAAATAAAACGATTTTCGGGTTTTCCACGTAACTGACTGTCTACGCCGAACTTAGGTCTGGGAAGATGTTGATTGCGTTTAAGCTCTTTAGCTAAGCAACCACCGATTCCTCTTTTTTACTAATCTTTTTCCACGTCATCATAATTTCGAGGCTAGCTTGGCAATCATGTCTTTTTCATCTCCTCTTCCTCGCATTTATTTTGCCGTCTTTCAATCAATTTAAATAATATAAAGCTTCGTTTTCTTTCCAGGTATCTAGTTCCTGTTTCTTGTGAGTTTTTCTCTTTTTTGTAACTTGTTCTACATTGTTTTGAACCAAAAACAACACACTAGGTTATTCTTGTGAAGCAAGGGAAGATTTATATGAATTTTGAGTACAATATTTCCTGTATTTAACATGTTTGTTTGTTAGTTATTTGCTCCTGAAATGAAAATATTCAAAATAAAAGTTATGCGGGCTTTCTATTTCGAACTTGACACGCTGCCTTTGACGAAAGTAATTATTTGTTTGACATAAAAAATGTTTTAAGAAACACGGAAAATGTTTGTGATCAATTTATTTTTAGATTATTCTTATTGCTAATGTTTGTTTAGTCGTATTTTCTCTAAAATGCTCCATTTCCTTTATATATTCAATGCATTGCTGAACTTAAATTTGTTGATGAAAAGAGTAGTCAGCAATTTTACTACCTGTTCTTCAGCGATTTCTACTCACATAACTTGAGTTAACATACTGACATAACATCCATGAGTAGGTATTCTGGAGCATAGTTGGCTTCAGTTTCCGGAAGAGCTATGTACAATTTGAAGCATAGCGTGGAACTGGATAGGAAGTATACAAATTTGAACGTGCTTGTGCATATATGAATTGGTGGTACTAGTAATTGGTATGTATTAGTATGCGTTAATAACATACATTTTGCGAAACTATGCGTACATTTCCTTCTTCTTTCGCTTGTTTTTTGGAAAATTTACATAAATATTCCACCTTCAGGATTCATTCACCCCGAAAAGAATAACAATCTGGTGATCAAGCGTGGTGTGGAAATTGAACGGATGGCTTGTTGAATTTCTCGTACATACAGATTCTCCCATTTTCATTTGAGGAAGCACAAAAGTAATTGGCAAAACGTTGCAGCAAAATAAACTGAACTGTTCTTCGGCGAAAGTTGATCAAAGTATAAAATCGACGAATCAAAGATAAGTCAAGCGTAACAATAATCTCATCTACCACATTCAATATCAAATCAAACTACTGTTGAGATATTTCAATACAGAACAAGTAGAAAAAGTGTGCATATCATTTTAGCTTGATACTTAAAATTTGTTGTATTTTTTTTGCTACTTTCGCCAATTACAATAAAATTTAATGTCTACTTGTAAATTGGCATGTTCAATCCTCTTGTGGGACATGAGACAAACCCCCTAAAGCTTAACTGCTCCTACTACTGCAACACTAATCTCTTTATCCAGTATAAATAATATTATTAATTATCCAACAACCTCGAACATACTTTATAACCACCTTGTTTTGGTCGAGGCTCGCTATTCCTTCATGGTGAAATAAGCATTCCCATTTCCAAAGTATTCAAGGTAGCGCGGCTGAACAGATTACAAAAGCTCGAGGTGTGATGATGACAAAAGCATAACTCTTTTATCTCCGTCGGTAGCATTATTCACTAAAGCTCTTTCATCAAACATTTCATTATTATACTTTCGGGAAAAATTTATCAAATTTACTACTGTAATAATAATGTCTCTGCGGCATGAATTGACGCACGCAACACGTTTCGAGAGCTGTCAATCTGTACCATTGTGTTTTAGTCCTTGTAGCTGATAAAATGCCTTGTGGTAATGGTACATTTCATCAGCGGGGAATCTCCCACAATAATTCTGGAATGATTTATGGTTTCGTGGGATTACCATTGCCAACACCGCAATATTTTGGGAATTCAATATGACAGCGGCAAAATGAAAGATAAAAGGATGGTTTAATTTTTCCATAGACAAACTACCGCGCCAACCTGTATCTTTCTTGTTCTTTGTGCGTACTAACGAGAACTATAGGTCGAACGGTTCGGTGAAACTCAAAGTATAGGAAAGTAGATGGAAAAACTTCCTTTGAATGCCTCCCTTAAGCAATTTTCATTATCATTTGTAATAAGTTGTGTTATTCCACTTATTATATCATACACCTGAAACTCATCTTTTTATTTGGCAAACTTATTACATCTCATATGGAAATTGCAGCAATATCAGATAATCATACGCAATCTAGAGAAATATGTGCATATATCCACGTTTCTTTGGTATGCAAGAAATAAACAACTTTGCAAAGTCAGATTCTTGGACTCGAAGCCTTGACAATTGACAGCCTTGCCTTGACTCAATTCGAGGATATTGCTCATTTTATTCATTCATTCAATTTTGTTACCGGCACTGAAAACGGATGATCCAACATGCATGCAAAAAAGCAAATGTATAAAATAAATATACACTCCAAAATGTTCAGCTTAACACATTTGCTTTATAAAATTCATATTACCCCATAGTGAATGTTTGATATTTTCCGGCATTGACTTTCCTTTAATCAATCACTAAATGGTAACATGCGTGTGAGAGTTAGAAAAAGTTACAAAAAACAAATATATTTTTTCAAATAAATTTAGCTTCCTCTTTTTATATTTTCAAATGAAGCTTATATAAAAGTTTTTATCATTATGGCATTTTTTCTTTGTGCTTATATAAATATGAAAACACTGGAGAAAACAGTGAGATTTCTGATTTTGTTCTTTCTTTTCTCTTCCGGTGCCTGCAGTCATATGACCATAGGAAAAGTATTAATAAAGTATCAAGGAAGAGAAGACATATCTCTCTGCCAGATTTACAAATAACATCCGATGTGAATATATTGCGTAAGCTCATCTCAATAACGTTATATTCAAATATTGAGCAATAGTAGCTGTGTGATGTACTTGTAAAGTCATAAAAACCAATTGTGTCATTTAACTGAATGCTTTATTGACAACCTGCCAAACGGGAAAGTGTTATGTTGCGCACAATATTACACTTTCTGGATATCTTACAACGCAAATTTGCAAAAGTTTGAATAAACTAGTCATACTGGAAAAAATCATAAGATAGCAGAGATCCATATGGGACATATATAAAAAACTAATGTGGAAAATAACAAAGCAAAAAATCAATTTTGGCATCTATGAACCGCGCAACCACCGAAAGCTTCCCTTAGACCATTGTTCAATCTTTGGCTAAGAACGAGGCATTTTGAAAAGATACAAGTAAGTTGAATAGACATGTGTTCTTGAGAACGTGCCCGTGAACAAACACCAAAATAATTATAATTCTGAATATTATATAGAAAAGAGTAATAACTTTGCATTATGAGGCTGTCATAACTGTAAGCTTTATGTCCATGCATCTATGTGGCAGTTGTGGGTCACTCTGTCTGTGCACACGCTGGCGCCTCGACCATTCTATTTCTGTCCCAGTTCTTTACTAGACTACTTTCACTTGGTCCCGGTGGTATTCTAACTTATTGTTCGTGGTTGAGATAAAACTCATAATCAATATAGCCAATGTTCACTGTATCTGATAATGGAATTTTTATACAATATCATAATACCGAAAACATCGACTCGTTTTCCTTTCAAAGCCCGTACCACAGCCTCACCGGTGTCAAGTCAATTGCATTTCTTATTTATTGTTATTTGCAAATGATAGAAGCTACAATAAGGAAGTAGCTCGTGTACGGAGTACAAAAGAAAACCTATATTTTTATCATCAACTTCATTACATGGACTTTTATAGCAGAATCTTTTTTCTTACCTCTACATTCGTTCAAATAGCAACTTTTTAAAAGATGGATGATAGTACAATGCATAAATATATCAAAATATTGCACCAGTTCCTCATCAATGTGATTTTATCATGACTAAGGCACGGGCTGAATAAATTAACCCAAGTAAAATAACAATTTCGTTTTCGGATAACACTAGCGTCTGTAAACATTAATAGTTCGTAGATATGGGTGTACTGAAAATTCAGGTTTTAGGTTTTCAGTAAAAGTATTAGTCAGTCGTATATAAACAAGCGATCTATTTACCCTACCTGACATTCCTTTCAATAAGAACAGTAAACTGCTGTCGTGAATAGTCGTGATCACGCAACTTCTGGTATGTGTGCGTGAATTTTTGTATATTCCCTTCAATAACATAAGTAGACTGCTCTCTTTCTAGCTTAAATGGCCTTTAATTTAATTTATTCATTAAAAAACTACAAAAAATGTAATGTGACAGCAGAATCAATAACCGTAAGTTATTCTTCAAAAGAACTTAAACAGAATGCTATCGTTATTGTGAAATATTTTTGCAAAGACATCAATGAACGAAAAGTGCATTGTTGGGCTATAGAAAAAGTAGTTGTGATTGACCCATAAGCTATTGTTGTTGTTCTATGGTTATAACAGTTCTAATAAAATCAATGTTACCTTCCGTAATGTTTTGCAAAAAATGGCAGGGTCAATCACTAAGGCAAATTTTCCATCAAAAGGTAGCAAATGAAAATGTTGAAACTATTACAATTTGGTTCTTATTAAACATCTATAGTCATTGGCAATGTAGAAACGACCTCCATAGGTGCAATGGTACTGTGTAAAGGGTTGCGAAACGCTTTCAGTTAAAATGCTCCAGAGAAACTCAATAAATTACAATGTACATGGCTCAGCTTTCTTCTCCCCAAGTTTATGAACTTTCTCCTTTGAAATTGGATTTCTTCACTTAACTATATTACATTTACACTAGTTTCATAATGCGTTTATTTATGGCCGAAATGAAAGCTCAAGAAGTACATAACCTAGCCAGTCCGCAGAGAACATTTGTTGCAGCCTTGTAACAGGCTTGTTGTTGTTGCTGTTTAACAAGCACTTTTGCTATTAATTTTTTCATAACTTTTTCCCCTGCAACAGCTCCGTTTAGTGAGCAACACATAATAAAACCGCGCTTTTACAAAACATGGGAGTTCATTAAAAAAGGTGAGGAAAGAGCAATGCTATCACTGTTTTTGGTGATTTAACTATGCGTAAATATTCATTATCAGAGGGAATGAGAAAGTAAAAAAAATGCAGGGTTAAAAGAAAACGAGAACAAGCTTGGTGAAAGTAATCAAGATTATGTTGATGAAGAAACAAAAAAAGTGGTGGTGGTAGTAGTCTAGAATGACTGCATAATTATATTGCTTTTGTAATCAAGAGGGCCGGATAATACTACCAAAAACACTGTTGGAGTATTGTAGTTTATTGGGTGAAACAATGAAAGTGAAAACACTTTGCTTGCGAAATGCGTTAAAGCTACAACATAAAGTTTCTCTGAGCTTTCCTTTAACGAGACCAGTAGTGCTGAAAGAAAGAATAAGCTATGTGGCGACCAATGTGAAAATGGGTAAGTTGACTGGAACATGGTACAATTAACTATGTGAAAACCTTGATGAGATGTTTTTTTCGCCATTGCCATTAGTATTATGGAGTCACCCCTCCTGTTTTCTCATTGTAATATTCACGCTTAATGACCGCGACCAGGAAGAATGGAAAATACTGTTGCTGGTTTTCTACTGCCGTCGTCGCTAAAGCTAATGGTTTTGGTTGTGTGAACGAGCAAAAGTATGTAATAATGAAAGAGGTTGAATATTGTAAAACACAGTGTGTTTCACCAAAAGGAAAAGACGGGGAACCAAACATTGTGGTGCAAAACATACTGTAAACTTGTTTAGCATCCGTTGGTGTTTCTTGGAAAGTACGATTAATCATTTGTTTTTTTTCTGTAATTTTCAACTTTTCTACTTGTAGTACGCTAAAGAGTAAAAATGTACTAGTGTTTCGCAACCCAACTGTATCAATATACAGTTACATACACGGAGTCACAAACAGCAGCAACTCTGGAATTAAATGGGTCTGTTGAAAAGAACGCTAAAGTCAGCATTTAAAATAAAATCAGCTAATGAATGAGGCTTTTAAAACGTCTTTGTAGATTAGACATAATAGCCTTATTTCTGTTCAATGGACGCAGAGCAAAATTCAACTTTGAAACGAAACTCGCGTCGCAAGATTATTCTTTTTAAATGATTAATAACACAGTTAAAATCGGGCAATAAATCATAATAAAAAGGACTTAAAACTTTCATTACGTGCCATGCAAGATCTGACAAACGTGCAGGTTTGCTGTATATTAAGGGAAATAAATAATCAGATTCTTATTTCCTTTGGAAATGCTCTACTTTTAGCAATTAAAATGGGGCTACAGTTGAAAAGCCCATTTTAAAAGAATTTACGACAAAAAGTCCTTTTTCTGTTATTTCCTTTGATAAAGTAGAAAATATAGTTGGTGTAGTAGTGAGGTTGGCGGATATAATTAATTTACGGATATTATTCTCAATGCTGCGATAATGCAGTAAAATGAGGTCTTTTCCTTTTGAAAGGGAGCAAGTTCATTATAATAGTTTCCACTCCATTGAGCCGATTGCAAATGTAAATTGCACAACTGCAGTCATCGCACCATTACTACATTATGTATGTGCATAGTAGGCTGTAATAAAAGTGTCTCCACACAAATTCACAAATAATTCAGAAATGAATGTATAATTTTTATATAATCTTCCCCAGTATTTATGGGCATAATGCAAGAAGGTTGCATAAAACATGAATATTTGAGAATGGAACCGTAATGAGCAAGTGCAAACGACTGCAAGTTGCTAAAGGAAATTAAAAAGTTGAGGAAACAAGCTAAAAAGTTTAAATGATAA
>JAANSP010002606.1:0-12517 GCA_036850745.1 Homidia socia | reverse complement strand
AGACTGAAGACCATGATCGTTTCGAGATAATCTCATTCTCCCTTTTGGCAGCAGCTTTGTCATGGCAAAGCTTGATCAGGTAATTTTACGAATTGGAAGCGTAATCCTGCTACGATAAGCCCTGATTATATAGACTCCATATAATTAATTACATGGTGTACATACATCCCAACGCAAAATTACAATCGTATTGTCGAGTTAATCCCTTCGACTCATCCTTATTCCATCATCTCCCCAGCAGCAATATTCTCACTTTATTCTCACTTTAATTAGATTTGATTGAACAAATTGTCGCTTGGTGTTAGTATGCATGAGTACATGCTCACATTTGAGAATAATATGTTTATACACACATCAACGTATATGGCGTATCCTTTAATCCACTTCACCGCAGTAAACCTGCGTTAGGAAAATTTTGTGAAGTGAGATGGAAGAAAAGATGTGTAAGTGTCTAGGGACGTGCATGAGTTTACTTTATGGGACGATGGTGATTCACATGCTAAGAAAATAGAAGATAATAAACTCGTGTAAAAAGACGGCGGAAAGAGTGCTGGGCTGGGAGCAAAAGTATCAAGAGTAGTAGTGGAAGACTTTGTATTGACATATTGCTTGCCATGTATAGAAAAGATGTGTAAGTGTCTAGGGACGTGCATGAGTTTACTTTATGGGACGATGGTGATTCACATGCTAAGAAAATAGAAGATAATAAACTCGTGTAAAGAGACGGCGGAAAGAGTGCTGGGAGCAAAAGTATAGAAGAGTAGTAGTGGAAGACTTTGTATTGACATAATGCTTGCCATGCATTAACATTAAGTTTGAAAATTTGAAATCGTCATGGTGTCTAACGGTTCCCGATTTGGTTGAATAACGAAATTAGCTGAGCTATGGCCATCGTGTATGCAGACGGATGGTCTATTAACATTAAGTTTGAAAATTTGAAATCGTCATGGTGTCTAACGGTTCCCGATTTGGTTGAATAACGAAATTAGCTGAGCTATGGCCATCGTGTATGCAGACGGATGGACGGACGTACGTACATGGCAAAACTATAAAGGAGCTCAAGCTTTTCTTAGCAAAAGTAAAAGCAAGTTTGAGGATGGTATATTATTATCTTGCCGTTTTGCTAACTTCATTATAATGACATTCGATCTAATGTATTCATTCCCCTGAAGGAGCCACTTGGAATATTGTCCTCCAACATACGGAGAAATAGAAACACATGCAGTGCATGCCACACTCTTTATATTTTAAATGCAAGTGATAGTACTTAAGCCTATTTACATTTTCTGGTGTAAATCCGATAGTATTACGACCAGAGGAGAGATTGAGGAAAATAAGAACAATAATATTGTCAACATTATGTACATACATACGGAGTTTGTGGCATAATACGAAATAAAGCTGAAGAATGACCGAAGCAGCTTAGTAAAGTAATAATATTTCGAAAAACCCCACGGCACGAATTAGAATTGCTCAACAGCATTACGATTTCCGCTCCTGCCAAAACTTAAAAAATCGGAGTAATATGCTCAATTTTCGACAATTGGAGCAATTTTCCACATTTGAATCCGGGTGTTAGAAATGGGCAAGAAACGAAAATTGTTTTTCTTTTCCCAGTGGGAAAAATGGGGAAAATTTCCAAAATTGGAAAAACCAGTTACCATCAAATAGACTCACAGTAAATAGTCCTGATTAGGGGGTTTTACAAACATATTCGAACGGTTGCTACCAAGTTCATCCTTTCCCGCCTTCTTATTTCAAAATGCCAGGGATTAGACAGATTAGAGTAAGAAAATGTCTAATTTAACAAAAATCTTACCATTTTAAGAATTTTTACAACAAAGTTTAACACAAATGCTGACCCAACTACCTCTCCTAAACCTCATTCTTCACCTATCGAGGTAATGAAATCACCAAGCCACAGAAGTTTTGCGATTAGAATCTAATAAGTATATGTGATAAATAAATTATTTATGCAACACGAAAGCGATTTTCCCATATTTTCTTACTCATGTAATCATGAAAATGAAGCTTGTGAACAACAACAAGTCAGGGTCAGACAGTCAAAAGTCAGAGAAAAATTTATTTAGCATAGATTGGTTCAAAGTCAGAGTTTCTTCTGTACGTCCTTCCCTTCCTGTCATCCTTGTGATATCAATCAACAAATAATTGCAAAAGGTTCGTTGGTATTCTTCTTACGCATACTTGAGCTCCTATTCATTTGTAATGATAACATATCAAAACCCATTAGGAAAAAGACAAACACACGAGACATGATACAATATAGTGATTCCAAGAAAGAATGGTTACGAGAGAAGAATGTTAAGTTTCAATCTTTTTTTATTATTATTCTAAAGTAGCTTTCTTCAATAAGGAAAATTCCAGGGAAAAAGAAGGGAAAACACAACAAGAATATGTAATAGTAATAATGTGCTGGGGATGTGCGTGTCTTGAAGCACAATAAAAAATATGCATGATGATGGAAACTGCATGCAGATTACATTACTCACTCACTCACTCACTCACTCACTCAGNAGCATGATGATGGAAACTGCATGCAGATTACATTACTCACTCTTTCACTCAGTTTAGATCTCTATTCCAGCATTTCTGAGAGCGACCTCCCTTTTCCCTGATTCCTTTTGCATATTTTCTCTTTCTGTCTCTCTCTCTCTCGCTACCACGCCTCTCGGTAGATGTTTTTATTCCTTGTACTTATATTTTACAACAAGGTTTCCGTTTGCTGCGGTTGATTTTCATACTCAACAGCTTCACTTGCGACAATAAAATTCTCCTTTTTCGTTAAATTCTCTTTCTTGACTTGATTCTCTTCTTTATCTTCCAAAAAAGGAAACCCCAATTCAGCCTTTTCTGCTGCTCCACTTCCCTGAATTTCTCATCCTTCGTAGAAAAGTCATATGCATAGAAAATCCTTGTGGCTTTTCTTCCTTGCATATTTTCAACAAGATGTACAACGCACGCTTAATGTAATAATATTCAGCTCGTAGTATTTCACTCGTACTAAAATACCTACCTACTCTACAGACTGAGCCTTCCAAAAAAAAATAAAATAAAATGCTAAAAAGAGTAAAAACCTACTTGCCTTTCCCAAGGTGGCTAGCAATGGTTGCTTGAGCTGTTGTAAATGAAAATCCTCCCAGAGTCACTCCAATTATATTTGACTTAAGCTTTTTTCTGAAGAAATGAGTACATGGCCAGCTGGAAGAAGTCGAGATGGTAAAGTGAAGTGGGCGTTTGTTGGGATGGATAGTGCATTTAGATTCGTAAGAAGATTCTAATGAGTATTTCAACATGGGAAAAGTCGCTTCAAATTCGTATTCAAGATGTCGACACTACAGATGCCTACTACTACACCTTATACCCCCAGATTCTTTATTTCTGTACGGTTCCTTACTTGAAAGATGTTTGATGCCCAGAATTCCAGCTACATTTTTTTCCTTAATAATGCAATGGGTTACTAAATTGCTGACTTTGTTTTACAAAAAATTGCCTTTTTGTTTACAACTGCAATATCGTTTTGTTATGTACTATTCACGTTAACACACCTTCAAGGAAAATTATATGGGAAAAGATTCGCGTTTGCCGAACATTGTTGAGTACATGCATGCAGAATACCTTGTAGACTTGTGTACTTGGAGGAAAAAATGTTGAAATGTAAATATTGGATATTGTATTTACCTAAAAAATCCAATTGGAGCATGTAACATTTCGCCTAAAAATGAAGGCATCGAATTTGAAACTCTTTTCATCTTAAAGTTTGCCTGGAATTCCAATCATTTTCCTGTTAGAATGGGATTTTTAAAAATATTTGTTTATAGGTTGCTAACTTCAAAAGCGAAAACAGATATTTGCAATTAGTAAACATTAAAGAAGTTGGGTTTGATTGATGTTGAAGATTAGAATATTTTTTTCACTTCCGAAATTAAATCTCAAAAATTTTAATGATGGTAGGTAGTAAGTTTCGGTTATAAAATTAAATGTTTTTAGAAAACTTAGAGAGGGACAGAGCCATTGAAGTTGAAAATTGCACAAACCATTTTGACATCAAAAATCATAACAACTGGCTGATGTGTCCTTTAATTACACATTCTACACTGGCTACCTTTAAATGTTTTTCTAGCGCTTTAATTTTGTTTGGAAGCATTGTCTGAGAAAAATATCTGTGTTACTACGAGTAATTAGTTATGCGCATGTTGTTTGCGGAACGTGGTGATGTAAGTAGTTGAGCTCATTAACGGACTCGCTTGGGAAACTTTTTTTTAAATACGCCAACTCAATAAACACATCTTTGCTAATGACTTTTGCCACGCATACCATTCCCTTTCTATTCATGACGAGAAGGATGATGACCACGAGATGACGTGGGGGAAAGCGCATTAAAACTTTTTCGAGGCTGCATATTGAACTCGTGTAATAAGTATACTTGTACAATATATTATGATGATGATGGTGCGCTACTTGAGAGCACACCGTTGAAAAGGCAAAGATGAAAATGGCGGTGACATTTCCAGATAATAGATTACAATAATAATAACAAGCACTTACAATGCCGCTTTTATATGAAATGATATGAGTAGAGAAATGCTTGCTAGACTTTCTCTCGAATGGGCACCACGTCAAAAATGATGAAGCACAGGCTGTTGAAATCATCATAGCATGAAGTTTCAAGTTTTCCATGGAATTTTCAAAGAAAATGGGAATAGCGCAATCTGCGGTGCCTTAAATATTTGAACACTAAAAATAAATTGGATAAATCTTGTGCCTTGAGCAATTCCATAAGCAGCGAGAAATGCTGTCTCATGCCTTTTGTTTTAAGTTTGTTTAAGGAGGCCGGAAAAGTTCTCTCATTCTCTGAAAATAAAGTAGAAGCCTTCACCTATAGTTTCCTCTCCCACTCGATTAGCTATCATCTTTAGTTTTTTTACTAGTAGTAGCTAGGCACATAGCCCTGCTAGTAGTCTTGATATAAATACTTGGAGAAAGTATAAAGTCATGTAATAATAATATGTAATGTGAATGTGTGTTTGAGAGAGGAATGAAGATTGGACAAATTAAATATTACATATATTATTTAGATTCTATTACTTTTATTATTATTATTTGAGAGATTAAAAGTCAGAGAATTTCCATAATTATCGTTAGTCAGCGTCCTTCCAGATGGTCGACGTGCCAGCAGAGAAGCATCATTACAAATGAATACTTTCAACTTTCCCTTCTCATCTTCCTGCTTTTGAGGTAATCAGAGGAAAAGTAGTTTGGTAGACATGCTTTCACTTTTGTCTAAAACCGACTGCTACTATGTACCTATATGCTTTTGTTTGTTCCTGGCATTAAGCGAGTTTTAAGAGATTACCAAATGCATGCCCAGCAGACAAACACAAAAGTGAACACGCGAGCTCAGAGTTTACTATAGACACATACACTCCAAGAAAACGAAGGAGAAAAGAAGCGATACGCAGATTTTTATTTTTGTAGAAATGCAAGTACGTATGGCAGTCAGACAGATGCTACAAAATTACAATAATCCCACGCTCCGCTATTATTCAGACGTATGCATCATTGAAACAGCAAAATATATACATTTTTGTGTTGCTCCGCTTATAGAGAACAACTTCGAGAGGCTAGTAATCGCGAAGCTCATTTTTAAGAGAAAAAGTTGGATTTATAAAGTGTCACGATATTATTCTCATTTCTCTTTCTTGTTTCATGCTAGAGTTCTTGCTCAAAAAAGTTCAAAATTAGTTTTGAATTTATTTTCCCTTCTTATTCTTACTCGAAGGTGAGGGTCTTAACTTGTTCTACATACTTGTACTGAAGGAGAAAAAGTGAAGAGAAGTACACAGGCTAATATTTTCAAATAGCATAAATCAGATTTTTTTTACAATGAGAGCAGCAGTAAGAGCAGCAACGTGTGTGTGTTTTAGTAAGATTACATAATAATGTATTGGCTCATAGGCTCACAGCTGTCTCCTCCAAGAAAGAATAATAGATTTTTTTTACAATGAGAGCAGCAGTAAGAGCAGCAACGTGTGTGTGTTTTAGTAAGATTACATAATAATGTATTGGCTCATAGGCTCACAGCTGTCTCCTCCAAGAAAGAAAATTTACTTGCACTAAAAATAGTGCAGCGGCGACAACATACGCTGCCTTCCTTATACACTCGACTAGCTTGCGAATTTTACTGTGTAAACAGAAAAAACTTTTAAGCTACCACAAATGCCACCAAGTGGCCCACAAAACTTTTCCTGCGAGGTTACTCCATGCCTACCACCTCCCCATTTCTAATTTTAAAAGGAAAAATTTCAACGAGAATGTGAAGGAGTTGGGAAGAGAGAAGGAGTCTTTGCAGTGGTGAAAAAGGAGAATAGTTCAAAAACCATTAATCACCCACCACCACTGCCACTTGAACTACCCCATTACTATTACACAGGCTATAGCAAAAAGAGGGATCTCAAGTGAGAAACATTGAAAAAGGAGTTTTGCAATGTATTCCTTTTTGGAGAACATAAAGGTAAACAGAGCAAGAGAAATAGAGCTGTTGAGAGAGAGAGAGAGAAGAAAACGGGAAAGAAATGGGCTATTTTTAAAACGTTCGGTTTAGATTTGTTGGGAGGAAGAGAAAATGTTGCGTGTTCAGAATACTTGATGAGACAGGGTTGATTAATTAATGTAATGTCTCGAGAAAGGACAAAGAGCTAAACATACTATTCTAAACATATCTGTACTCCCTATTAGCCTAATCCAATCACACTTTCTCAAATTTGACTGCATTGTGGGTGGACAAATGAAAACTATTGTCTCATTGTCAAATTGACTTATTGTTTCGTCTGATGAATATACTCACATAATCCATACCTAAGCAACAGAAAGTATCGTGATAGTTTATTATGCGCTTATCAAAATGTTAACTGATTTTAAAGTCGCTTTTTCACGTAATTACCTGTCGAGAGTTGCGAGAGAAGCTATTATTGTAAATTCAGTTCAGTTGAAGGATGAGCTAGGAAGATGCAAAATCAAGTTAATCGCATCGTTCACTACTCATGGAAAAGGTCAGTACAATTGAATCCTTCACCGACTCTGGCAACGGCTGGGAACAATGAAAGCGAAACATGGCTCAATAAAATAGATTGCGGAAGCTATCCAAATACTTGGAAAACCAGTTCGGAGCATCATTTGCTGCACACGGAGGATCTATGTATTTGAAAAATGTACCACTCGAAATAGTATACCTAGTTGGCAGTAGAGAGAGAGTACATAATTCACTTATGGGAACGGGAATGTTAGGAGCGTAATAATTTAATTAAGCCGGCAAAAGTAGTTGCTAAGGTCAGCTCATTTACCATCGAACTCATAATCCCATAAAAATGAATGGGCAGCGTAAATACTTAAGGCTCCAGTGGAATGTCCCCAGAAATCTTTGTTGCTACACAATTTCTCTAGCATCTCGCCAACCTAACCAAGCTTATCATATAAGCTTGCCCAAGTTTATGCATCACCGGCAAAAGTAGTTGCTAAGGTCAGCTCATTTACCATCGAACTCATAATCCCATAAAAATAATGAATGGGCAGTGTAAATACTTAATCCAGAATTACATGCACGTGCCCATGTCATTTTACGTTGCTATGTTCTCATACAGTAACTTACAGTACATTTAGTAAAAGTAATATAGCCTCCCTATAAAATTGTCTTTTAAAATCCCAGATTTTAAATAAATATTCTCATTCCAGATTGTTTACAATTCCTTACTCGACGACTTGACTAGTAGCTATTTCGACTGTGGGGCACTATGCGAAACAATTATTTTTACACGTGAATAGGAATAAGCCAACTCGGGAGTTTCTTACTTCCAATACAATAATGAATAAAATACATTGACTAGGACTGGGAAAAATCAGGAGGCGTCACGTTGTCGTCCTTTGTAATACAGAACCCTAAACTGCTGCGCTATATGGCTAAAATTTTAATAGGCTTGAAGCTGTTTGGCAATCATAATGTATCTGTATAACAAGTCAAGTCATTTGGGCACAGTGCAAACGGATGGACACACAAGACAAATTTATAGGGTTTTACAGTCATTGTCGTCCTTTGTAATAGAGCCCTAAACTGCTGCGCTATAGGGCTAAAATTTTAATAGGCTTGAAGCTGTTTGACAATCATATTTGGCAATCATAATGTATCTGTATAAAAAGTCAAGTCATTTGGGCACAGTGCAAACGGATGGACACACAAGACAAATTTATAGGGTTTTACAGCCCTGACACTTATCACCAGTAACTAATGTACATGCATAATAGAAAGGTATATGGTTTGTATATATCAGATCATTATCATTCATGTACTTTATACTATACTAAAAATTACAATAGAAAGCTTGTCTGCTTCTGCGTGAAAGGAAAAGCTCATTTAACAGTGTTTTTGTTTAATGGCTACTATGGGTTCTTTCCTCCACCCTTTCCAACACAGGGGAACCATCATGGAAAATAAAATCTTAAAATAACTGCTCTAAACGGTTCCGAGATCACTACCCTCCACATTTGGAACAGACAGGGCATGCTAGTCTGCAAGAGGCCAACTTCTGTGGCTCTCTGAAGTCTGAAGCTATCTTCCTGCATCTTCATAACGTTCCTCTTTCATGATGAGTATTATAATGAAAGTTTACTGTCAACAGTAAAACGCTTTTTTATTCCTCTGCATAAATTTAATGAGAGCATTTCCTTTTTTAAATTCCTCTCTTCAGAAAAAGCTTTCCACCAACTACTGCACCAAGAAATTACTGTGTTATGTAGCTTGAGGAGAAAATAATAATGGGAAAAAAGTATTTTCCTTTCAAAATAATATTTGCCACACGGCTGCATTTATGTAGCTTTTGGTCACTAGAGCATACCTACATACCAGCTCTCTCACCAAACAGCGATATAGGCATTGTAAATAAAAATTGTAATTAGAAAACATCCTCCTTGCTAAAATGGTTACAGCTTCTAGTCTTGCCACGACTAGCTTAGCTTGCTGCTAAACGCATTCAGATGAAAAGAAGAAAATAATTATATGCCATGTCCTTTATATGTAAATGAATTTTAGCAAAAAAATCCGATGGGACTACATCCTATCGTAGAACACACTGTAATTATGTGATTTACCAAAAGCAAACAAAGAGCAGCCAGGCAAGGAAAATTGCATTTCTCCTCGATTCCAGTTAAACGCGAAAAAGACAACATTTCTTTTGAATTTATACTGTTAGACAATGTAATATCTAGTTGTTGAAACGGCAGCACAGCTACGACTCTGCTGACTCTTTCGATAAATTTTCGTATTCGAATTTTTTTAAACCCTACTTATTGGAGCACCAAATTTTTATTGGACATGCGTACTTTGCTCATGTCCGAAAAAGTTAACATTTTCTAAAAATCTAAAACAACTCACTACAAAGAAGAAACGACAGCCCATGTACCAAAACAATCTTTTTCAGGTTTAAAGATGTCAGCTAAAAAGTTTTTAACAGTAAAAACTAGTTATAGATTGCTTTATTTGACGAACAGAGCAGACCTACTTTTATTTTTAGATTACAGGATTTTGCAGTTTTCCTCAAAGTAGACAATTTTTCATGAGAAATTATTCATACGCGAGAAGAATTCAGAGATATGAAGTTAGTTTTTTGTTTTATGAGTCCTCCTTCTTATCGTCATCACTATCCTGTGAGTCAGAGATGCTTTCATAAATAATAAGAAATAAATGGGCATTTTTATGAATGATGTAGCCAGTCAGCTAGACCAGAACCGAGAGAAAAAATGAGATGACATTAATGAATGCCGAATGGAATGAGCAGGCGAGTGAAACTGAGCAGCAGACAGATGAGAACAAGATTATAATCAACTGCGCTGCGGTGCCACTCTCATTGCCCACCGAAACATAAAACTTTTTTAAAATCCATTTCATTTGAGTTTATATTTCTCGGTAGGGCCAGTAAAATGTGAGTTATGGAGGATAAAAGGGACGGTAAAGTGAAAAGGTCAGCAAGATTTTGAGTGTGAAAAAGTTTAGAATAATGAGTTACGGCAAGGTAGCTTTATATTTCTCTCCTGGGAAGTTTCCCCTTGAATTGTTTACAAGCCTTAATAATTCAATGAAAACAAACGGGAATTCTTTGATGAGCTCAAGTTTTCTTAAAATAGTGCAAACGTGCATTATTCTTTTCCTCCATTTTCGTCCCTTTCCTCCAACCATTCGAATTTCAAAGATCGCTTTGTCTGTGGACAACACATCATTCACAAAAACCCAAATCCCACACATCAAATTTTGTAAAACAGTTCATATACGATCTACTTTGTCGACTTGTGCTCTTTCAGCGCATGCAATTCCAAGAACACGTTGCCTTTCTACTTTCAGCATTCTCTTTTTTCCTTTGCACAAAATTCTCTGAAAGTTGATATCGTTGCCTTGATCGTTACTTATAACCATTTACAATGAATGCAGTAACTGTTTCACAAAAAACTTTGGCCGATTTAAAAAGCGAAATCGAAAAAAGTCTCTTCTCTCTCATGAGCAGTTTTTAGTGAGCTCGTTAAAAGCTTGCTTCCTGTGAACCATTTTTTTGGATTAACGTACGATGCTGTGAAGATAATGGTTGCTGGGGTTAGCTTGTTAACTACCACCAGGAATGTTACTTATAGTCATTCCAGAAAGAAATGGATGGACCCGGTTCTCCTAGTTCCAATTCTCCAGTTCAACCGAGCTTTTACATTTGGTTCAAATTTGGTCCTAATATTTCGATAGAGAGTATTTCACAAGCCTATTCTTCTAAAGAACAAGTGGAAGGGAGCAAAAGTTGAACCCTAAGACTTTTGAATTAACACACAGGTATAGGTAATATGATATATTTGAACTGAAAATTTGGAACTAGCGACTGGTTAAAGTAGAGCAAGTTGAGGTGGAATGTGGCCACCAAGTGTATGGCGTATAATGACTCTTGTGTGTTGCTTATATTAAGCAACCAACGGCCTTTGCCTTTTTTGAAAGTGGAAACTAAGCAGAATTCTCATAAAAATCATCCATCCGACACACACCAAACTTCTCATCATCGTTATGATCATGACTGGCTATAAAATTGAAACTCATTTCTGTTGAGACTGTTGCTGTTTCTCTGCCTCTCCAACCGCAACAGTTTCTATTGACAAGCTTTCGTTTTCTCTTGTTGGCCTACTCACAGCACATGTACAAGCATGTATATTAAAGTGTAATGGCTTTTCTGTGTACAATCAAGTACCTAATTTTTAAAGAAGGAAAATTTAATGGATTTATTTTCTGTTTTCTTTTCTTTCAACCGAAACAGGTTACGGACATTCAACGCCTGCCACCATCGGGGGTAAGCTGTTCACCATGTGCTACGCTGCGATAGGGATACCGCTCGGACTCGTCATGTTCCAAAGCATAGGTGAACGACTGAATCGATTCTCATCCTTTGCAATACGAAATGTCAAGAAATTGGCTGGGTAAGTTACATCCATTCATTCTAGCTCGTTCAAATAATCTACTTAACAGTTACGCCATGTGTGGCATGACGAAAAATTTTATTATTTGACTTATCTCGAGTAAGATTGTGAGCAATCCGTTGATTATGACTGGATTCCCTAATCTGTTGAGAATTACAACGACAAGTTGAACAACTGAACGATAGTGTATGACACCCCAGATTATGAAAATTACTGCTCCTTTCCCCTCTTCGCATCTTTTTTAAATTTTAACCAAATGTTATCATTGCATATTTGTGGATCTCTTTGATGATAAAAAGGGGTGAGAAGCAGAACTCTTTCATGTTTACAGGACCACAAATGATGTTATCATGTTTTCTCTTTGTTTGATTGTTTGCTGAGTCGCGTTGTTGTGTATGCCTCTGGCAGGATTCCTGTTTTCTTTGCGATTTTATTTTTGCCTCTACCTTGCCTATCTTTCTAGCAAACAACAAGGAAAACATGCTATTTTGCTATTGCAGTGAAGCACATCAATATTATCGCAGTTTGAAACAAAAGAAATCTGTGGTGGCACACTCTTCATATTGAAATGTTTGGTGCCACAAACCAAGACCAGTCCATAAATATTACTGGCGCAAAAATATAAAAAAAATGCATGCTTTTATGTGCGCTTGTTTCGTCTGTGTTCTTGCTAAACAACAACAACAATTGCTTGTACGAGAGTGGTGTAGTGGTGGGTGAAGTCAGTGCGGAGGAAGATCAAAGAGAAAACAATGAGAGAGACGGAGTGAGACTGAAGAGTACTTTCAACAAGCCATTGTTGTCAAGTACTACTCGTGTAGCACCCTCTTTTCTCTCTGACACTTTGTACAGCTATTATAGTAGCAGTGGTGGCGAAAGCGAGAGAACATGAGACTGTGCAAACCGTTTCTTAGATTCACGTGTTTTACATCTAGTTGGCATGCAGTATGGAATTTCCCCGTCAGGCTCGTATGGAATGTTGTTTTGAAAATTTTCATCGATCTCTTCA
>JAANSP010002605.1:0-12525 GCA_036850745.1 Homidia socia | reverse complement strand
CTAGTAGTACTAAACGGGCAATAAAAAACAAGCAACAAACATGCCAGAATGGCATTAATAACAATAATAAGCTTTGAAAATATTCGAAAAATTGATTTCACTCGGCGTGGCGGATTGGAGTCGAGTACGCAGAGATTTTTTCTGCTAGACAAACAAGAGCAGTGCAAGAAGAAGAAGAGAAGAAGTTGATACCTAAGCTATTTGACATAATAATAGCTTGTACATTTTTTTATTAGTTTTTAGGTGGGGATATAGGTATGCTGCATTTTTTATGCTTTTTAGGCTGTGCATTAATATTACTATACATATAATTATGATGATGATGTCTTGTACGTTTTTTATTGTTTTGTTATTAACGACATGTAACCTACTAAACTAGCGTAAGTGCAGCGTTTGTTCCTGTCTCCTATTAGCAGAACAGTATAGATTTTTTTTATGTCATCAGAAGTATGGTGAAAAGAATGAACATTCTATTTTATGATTTATTATCAATTGTTTTTTGATGCATATATTACACATGCAAATTATCTTCACTTTTCTTTATTTCCAAACTACCATCTTCCATACTGATGTGGAACCTACTTTTAACATGTGCACATTCTATAAAGTTTGTACTTTACGGCTTCAAAAATCCTCAAAAATAATTTGTTATTTCGTTTTTTAAATGGTATGAAAAGGAAGCAAGCACGATATCCACATCTTACCTGCATTTTTTCCTAATGCATTTTATTCCATGTACGTGCTTGCTGGACACGCATATAATTTTTTTTTGCTTTTAAAAAGCTGCCTTCTTTTTACCAGCACACCAAAAGAGAGAAAATAAAAACAGCCGGAAAATTCACTTCACGTGCGCCAAGCTCACCTCCTCTTCAAACAGTTTGAGCAGCAGTTTGGCAGTTGATCGCTCCTTGCGCCTTTTTCCGTTTTAACCATCCCATTTCTGACCCTTTCAAGAGAGAGAGCAAGAGAAATGTAGGAATTAGTCATGCAATTGCACTCACCAGTAAAAAAAACTTTAAAACACATCATGGTCATCATCATCACAAGCAGTAGCAGGTAGAGAAAAGGCAAATAACATTATACATGCTAAATTTAGAAAAGTAGGTACACCCAAAAAAGGAAATGTGTTTGTGATTCCCTTTTTCTGTGACAAGTTAAACTTTCTCTAAATAGAAAGAAGGCTAGTTTCTCTTTTGCCACCATCTAATAAAATATCTTCACTTGGAATTATATGCATTAGCAAAATAAAGTTTACACGTTTTCCAGCAATCGGAATGCAGTGCGCCCATTTTTTTTCTCCTGTTGTAATGCCTATCATAAAAGAGCACACAGGTAGAAAAAAAGAGAAGTGCTACTTGTCATGCACTCTCTTGCCGTGGCAGTAAACGTATGTATGTGAACATATACATATGTACGTACGTGATTATTATTTGAGTGGTAGCAGCAGCAGCAGTGAAAGCCAGCAAGAAGTAAATGAATATTGTTTGATAACATGAAATGGCCATCTAATGCTTACATATAAAAAATCCAATGAAAGAAAAAATAAAAAGAGGAATGCGGAGGAGGAAAAATGTAACAAGTTGCCTTTGCATGTTTTTATGCCACCACCACCGAAAAAAGTACGAGAAAAGTAGTGCGGCTCTTGAAAGCCTTCAAGAAAAGAAAAAAGGAGGAAACGTTCAACGTTTTTCTGGTCTCTCTCTTGTTATTCATACTTCGTTATTGTAAGAATAAGTATTTGCAGGCAGACAGCAGTTTTAGGCATTTTAGTAGAGAGTATAAGAGCAGCAAGAAGCTACATAACCGTCGTGATACGACAAACGATAAAAAAGGCAGTGCAGGTAGTCGATTCAACAAATGAGCTTTTTCCATAATACATCCGTTTTCTCGTTCATTCCTTTTGAACAATTTTTTTTTCTTGATCTTTCTTCCTCTTCTTTGCTCCTCAATATATACATGATGATGGTGGCGGTGGTGGATGCTCAAGTTGTAACTGGTACGTACGTTAGACATGTGCTGGGTGGTTAGGCATTAATGATAATGATAAGTAAGCCGAATGAGCTATACGAACTTGCTTGTGAAGAAGAAGGATTTTTACCGCTGCAGAGCAAGAGAAGAAAATAAGAGAAAAATATACTTCGTCGGAGTTGAGAAAATTGAGTTTTGTTTCATGTAGCGTTTTGCTTGCTCAGTCTCTTCTAAATACATAATATCGTATTGTATATCCCTAGCCTTTATACGATTTTCTTTACCTTCTTATAATACCAGGACGATCAGCCGTACAACAGAATGCTTTCTGAATGTTAATTTTGGCCAGACATGTCGACCAGTTGCGAGAAGAGTAGAAGAGAAGTAAAGAAAGGGATAAGCGGCAAACAGAAACAAGCTGATTGTGTTTAGGTAAATACGACGAAAAAGACGTTAGGAACCACTTGGTGGTCGATTGTAAGTAGGTAAGTTTATTTTCGTCCGCCGCTACTACCACTCCTACAACCACTGGTCAAGTTGTATGTATGTACATAAAAGCAAACGAAACTGTGCAACAGAACATTATAAGCTGGTATGGATTTTTATAAAGCTGGATAGAGGAAAAAAGAAGAGCACTTTTTACTCGGGTCAGTATGATGATTGCAGAGAAATACATGGAATTACGTGCATTTTCATATAAAACGATACATGTATATTATAATGCGGGCGTAGTTGATAAAAATGAAAAGAAGAAGATGCTGTGTGGAGAGAAAAAAGTAGCAGATGATGACTTAAACCCTGGTACCGGTTTTTTTTTCTCTCTCTCTGTCTCTTGCTTCCCCTCATATAAAATTCAATATAACGGTACAAGGACACAACAGTGGAGTCAAGGGAAAATGCTCAAGAGTTTTATAAATGGAGAAGAAATGCTCGGTTTTTTAAGGTTCGTTGCAGCCGCTGCTGCTGATTTAACTGAGCGAATGCAAACTCTCTCCACTCTATACAACAAAAAGGGAAGACGAGCATTGCATCAATAACAAGAAGGATACATTCGCCACCATAACAAGAACAGCTACTACAACTACTACAATAATCATAATAATAATCGTTCTCGTTGCACGTAGTAGGGCTACAGCAAAAACGGCGGTGGTGGTGGTGGTTGTTGGTAGCTTTATTCTTGTATCCTGTTGTTTGGTGGAGAAGAGGAAAAAAGAAACAAGACGAGGAGAGAAATATTCATGTAAAATAGGAGAAGAAAGCAAAGGTTTCCCACTAAAACGGAACAAAAGTTAAAAGAAGGAGGAAAGAGCAACAAACGTAACAAATTTTGCTGGTATTGTTGCTCCTCTGCTGCTATTATGCATATTACAAAATAAATATATGTATGACGACGACAACGGTTCTGGTTCCGGTGAACTCTAAATGCCTAACAAAAGTGAATGGGCAAAAGTAGTGGTAACGGTGTAACAAGTCGAAAGAAAACATTTTCTTTGAGAGAAGGAAAGATATTTTTCCTACCGCCTACACATTCAGAGAGAGAGAGAGAAAGAAGTTAAGCTATAAAGCTGCCTTTTTATGTATATACTCACGGTAATGGTAAAATGTCTCATTTTCTCTTCATGTCCGGAATAGAAAAGAGCTGAATAATCATAATAATGAAAGTTTATATAAAAAGGTTTGATTATTGCAAGCCATTATAAAAAAGCCTTATGACCGCAGCAGCAGCAGAGCACTTTGCTTAAACTTACAATTTTTGAGGGTGGAAATGTTTTTAGCTTGTTAGTTCCCTTTCTCTCTCTCTCTTTTGCTGTTTTCTTACCCGTGATTATGAACTTGCTTTTTCCTTAGTATATTTTTTGTAGGCAGGTACACTCTGTGGTTTTGTCACGGGCTGCTACTACTACTACTACCAACCAACACTGTCATTGTTCCAGTAATTTCAAGTCATTTTTGAAGAAACGAACACACTCTCCTTATTACACTTTCTTTCCATCTGCAAAGCCACAAAAATCGTTTAATGCTGAAATGTCATGTGTAGCCGGTGTTTGTATGCTGCTGGTCAACATTTATAGCGTGTATGCTGTTTGTTGTGTATATTACGATGATATTTCTGATGCTACTGCTGCTGCATGCTCCTTTGCCACTTTTATTATTGGTTGCTTTTCACTTATTACAGTATTTTTTCTAGTATGACTTTTCTTGTGTCATGGTACAGAGATTAGATGAGCAGAAAAAACTATAATGATGATACAATATGATTTTTTACTTTGAAACCCAAAAAGGTGTATTAATGTAGGCAAGTAGCAGTATTGCGTTGCATTTGCTCTCTGGCTGGGTTTATAGCGGTTTCATGCTGCGATGATAGAATTCAGTCATAATATCCATATCCATAATAATATAATACGGCATTGTTGTTGATGTTGGAACTTTTCTCACTCAGTTTTCTATGCGTAAAGGCATGCAGTCTTCCTTTCTATTGTTCACTTGGAACGAAAGAGAACAAACAAAACAGAGAGAGGAAGAGATAGCAGCATGGCAGTAGTAAATTGTAAACCGGGAGGAATGAAGGTAGGTGAATGACAGAATGCCTCCAAATAAGCAAATAGCAGCAAGCAGAACAAAAAAGTAGAAATTACAGGATGTGTGAACATACGCAGAATGATGTCAGGTTTTTTTTCAATTGAAGAGAATAAGTAGCTGGTTGTATATGCTCTATTATGTTTTTAGGCCATCGTCTCAAACAAAATAACAAATATGCGTACTATCCTATACAGTCATTACTTTTTTCTATGATTATCCAGTGTCAAATGAAAATTGCATGTTATTGATACAGCCCTCTGCCATGGAGCAGCAGTAAAGTGATGTGTGTAGTGCAGAGACAATAACAGCGGAACAAATGAATTTTATTCAAGAGGAGCAAAAGGGAAGGCTATATGAATGACTATGACAGTTGGAGAGCAAGTTTTGTAAAATAAGCACAAGCAGTTTTCAACTAATAATAAATTTTTTTCTTCTATCCAATCCACTGTTTTGTCATGTAGTCAGTCATGATGATGGAAAATGTCTTCATTAAGAAATTCGATTTTCTTCCACCAACATCATAATAATATGTCAACTAGCTGACTACACCAACCGAGAGGGCTGAGAAAAGAGAGTAAAAAACGCAGCAATAAAAAAGTTTATTTAATTTTCACATTTTCATTGTCCCTCATATTTTTTTCTTTTGCATTATCCATCCGTCTCATCATTATGAATACATTAATTTTAATAACAATAAATAGCTACCTACTTGCTCACACTACTGCTGCTCATCATGCTATTTTGTGTGTGCTCCCCTACAAGAGTAAAACTATTATTTGAAGTATTTTTTATTCTACAAGGAGTACAGACTGTAATTGGTTTCCAAATAGAAAAAAGTGGAACACAAAACAAAACAACACATTATTCTGGCCTTTACAGCAGCAGCCCAGCACAAAACAGTCAAGAGGATATATCTAGCTGTTAAATATAATGAAAGAATTAGCAATCAACGCAGCGGAGGTAAGAAACGAAAAGGAATGCAGTCAATTTGGAATTGATGATGTCGTGTGTATAGCCTGTTGAGAATAAGTCACTTACTTTTGACAGCGTAGAGAATGATAATAGAAAAACCGCGCAGCAATTTTTCTGCATATTTATTTGATATTTCCGCCGCTGTTGTATGCATACATGAAGATAGTTGGACTGCGTGCGCCCGCTCTATATAGATTTCACAACTAGAGAGATACTCAAAATTTATCGAAAAAGTTTTTTGGTTGAACTTTTGAAATAAACGATAAGTCAATATATTATCTTGCTTTCTTGAATCAAAATTGCTAATTTAAATATTCAAATGAATATTTTCTGCGTGTGGGGATGCTCATTTTTAATTACCAATTAGAGAGCTTAGTGTAGAACACTCTGTTTTTTATCCTCATATCATATCACATATGCCCGTCATAACTATCTTTTTAAAAACCAGTTGTGCTTCTGCTCAAAAACAACAGCAACCGTGCGTATACTTTTACCATTTATCATATCAACTGCCATATTTTTTGAAAGAAACAAAAAAAGTTGCCGCATGCATTAAACATTTATACTTCAATCATATAAATGTCATGATTCATGCATGATCATGCCTTTTTCGTTCCGTTTTCCCAACGACATATTTGGCATTCTCCATATTTTTCATTTTGAAATACTTAACTCTTCAACACTTGTATATAGAGAGTTAGGTACATAGAATTTTTTTATTTACGTTTTGAAATATGGAAACTAAACTGCCACTACTGCTTTTAAAGAAGGCGGCGGCAGTCTTGTGTCAGTCAGTCAGTAAGGTGCTTCCATATGGCTGCTGGTTTGGTTTTTTGGTTTCTTGTCGATGATGAGAAGGATGATGGTAATAATGATGAAGCTTCATACTTTCAGACTTGCTGAATTGCAGAATGACATTTTTATGAGAGAACGTATAGTGTAGTCATTCATGCGCATACATTATCGATCATGTGCGTGTAGATTCACTACTGCTCAGTTATTTACATTATTTTTTTACTATTTGCGCTTGCCGCTGCAGAGGCACTTTCTCAAATAAAGGAAAACATTCAGTTGAGCGTTTTTGATGAGCCTGAAAATGGAAAACGTTAAAGAAAAAAAGACATCCGTGAGTAGTGGTTTTCATACTAGTCATTTCCAAGTAAATAAACCAGAGAGAGATATGATAAAAGTAAAAATAGTTACTGAAAATGAACACATGAAAGGAAGACTAAACTATACTATAAAGTAAGCACACAGATATTGCGTTTGCCATCAAGTAGAAACTTTGATAGATGGAGGGAGAGATAGAGCGAGAGAGAACCGATGAGAATGGTGATGTTTTTAACATTTACGGTTGACGGGGATGGCAGGATTCACTGTATACGCACCTTGTGGACTTGTCTGCTGTCCTTTCACTTTCCATCATATTTTTTATTACACCTCGGTACCATTTTTTAGCTTTACATTTATATTTTTTTCTATTTCAAGTGTGTATGTGTAGTAGTAGTCACTCGCATATCATATTGTGGTTGACTGGATAGCATGTCAAAATGATGATTGCATGACAGTTCATGTCACGATATCACATGAAGTGAAACAATAAAGCAGTAATGATACAGATAGAAAGGTATAGAGAGAGAGGAGACGAAAAATAACCTTTTTTGTATATTGCTCGGTGGAACGAACAAAGAAAAAAATGGAGGATGATGAAAAAAGTGTACACACAATTGTCAAACAACGCAAATAAGCAGAAGCAGCAAGTCAACAGAAAGCACAGCACACGACGACGACAATGACAACCACACATACAAAATTTCTCCTGTTGTTATTGTATTCATTACAATGATATTATTATGGAAAAAAGTGTTGTAGTTTCCATTCTTCTTTTGCACTGCGTATCCAAAACATGTATATATTCCATGACATGATGATGTGAAATTGGAAACAGGCAACGCAAAAAGGAACAACAGCCATAAAATAACGCACCTTGTTTTTTGCAAAAGAAGGACCACATTGAAAAGTTTTGTATTATGCGTGTACAGTATACATAGTACACACTAGTAGAAAACTTGTCACATGATTATGGTGATTATTATTATTTTGCATCGAACAACCGATCACCTTTAAAAAATACACTTGAATTTTTTGGGTGCTCATATAAAATATTGTATGAGCCTCGCATTTAACTACAAGACGAGAATTAAATTTTATTTTTTACGTTTTTTTGCTGCTGCTGCTACTGCGTGCAAGATGGAGTGATACAGATATTATGTATGGCTTTGTAATAATAATATCATGACTTTGCGCGGATGTACGTCTAATGCGGATATAATGATATTACTACTTGTTCTAACGTGAATATTAGGATTTCGTGACATACAGATAAAAAAAAATTGAGCGAGCTAGAGACTGACTGGCTTGAACAAGTGAAAAAGCATTTTTTTTCGAGGTGGAGTAGTAGTGTGCATGATACTGTCGTATTGTGCACTTTTAAGTATTCACTGGTGTGGTGGTTGGTTGGTGGTGACGATTAACAAAAAAGCCGAAACACCTTCTAAAATCCGACTTTGCCAGCACGCAGTATATATAGTTTTATAAATGCTTACCAAACAATTTTTTTCTTCTCTTTTCCTAAAAATATGCTTCACGTCTAATCCGTGCTTCATCGTCATCTTCATGATGATATAATGATCATTATGATGACTATTATCGTTATCAATTGTAAAAAAATTTACACTGTGTTTTATTTTTTACTACAGATATTATTATTCCTTCTTGTTTTTTTCGCTCTCCTCCGTGTTCTCTCTACCTCTCTCACTGAAAATATATATTCCCCAAAAAAAGTTTAGAACAAAAGGATTCGTGAAGTGATGACATAATCAAAGAATGCCTTGCATTGTGTATTGTTGTATATTATAGTAGAGCGTACCAAATTGCCTTAATTGTTGTCGTTTCCGGTGATCTAATTCGTGTCGTGGCAATGAGTGGCTTTGATGATGATGATGATGGCGGTTTGGTTGTTTTAATATTTTTCTATCATGAATAGAGACACAAAAAATATTTACCACACTCATGCCATTCCCTCCACCATCATAATAACCACCATCACCACCGGTAATAATTACAGCACCGCCAACAACAATGCAGCTTGCAGCATAGTAATAATAGCCACTGTGCAATATCGTGGCAATATAAATTCCCTTAAAAAACAAAAATAGCCATTGCCTGCACTGCATTTCTATGCTACTTTTACTTCTCTAACAGACTTTAATGCCATCATCATCAGCATGATCAGCAAACAGGAGCACCGCCACCGTAGAAAATTGCTCATTTTAACTTTTTCAGCTTTGTACACAACGTGTACACAAGAAGTAGCAAAAGTGGTGGTGGTGGCGGTGTGGTGGTAAAACGCATAAACATAACATAACCTTATCCGCCTCTTAAAGCCATTTCATTTAAAACTAAGTGCTCATAATCATGCAATCTATACAGGATACTATAGGATAGGAGGATATAAAAAGTAAAATGCTTTTGGTGATAATGGCATGGCAGTAGTGGTGGTGGCTGTTGTACGTACACATTTAACTACATGCTACTATTTTTGTGGTGGTAGTGGTGGAAGCTGCATTTCCATATCAAATCACCAGACTGATTTTTTCCCTGTTCTTATTCTTCTTCCTTTCTCCATCCATCCATTAATAAATGGTTGTGGTTTACATATAACAACTTTATTTTCTCGTCTTGTACAAATACCCAATAAGGTGCAGTAATACCTATACCACCACCGCAAGAGAACATGGCAATGTACATATCTTATCCGTTCCTTTGCTCCTCGGTAACCTGCTTACTGGCTCTTCACAGTCTAGGTCATTTTATTACCGTCATTGTCGCGTATTGTGCATTTCCATCCAGTAAGGTGCAGTAATACCTATACCACCACCGCAAGAGAACATGGCTATGTACATATCTTATCCATTCCTTTTGCTCTTCGGTAACCTGCTTACTGGCTCTTCACAGTCTAGGTCATTTTATTACCGTCATTGTCGCGTATTGTGCATTTCCATCCAGCTCGATTCCACTATATAGTCCACTTAAGGGGGAATAAAGGTTGGCTATTTTTACTTGACGGTGGTTAACTGGAAATGATAATGACGGAGCGTAAATGCAGTGGGAACAACGTCAGAAGAAGAAGAAGAAAGTAAGCCGAAAGAAAACTCTTTCTTAAGCACGTCGTTGTCTTTTCTCTCGTTCTTGTGAAGTGGTAGTAGTCAGCAGTAGGGAGCAGCGTTTTGTTGCCTCGTCTCCTTCAATAAACTTTTCACTCTTTAAGCTAAGCCGTAAGTATGTACAATGACGTGTATTTAGACCATTGTCTCTACAATCCTGCTGCTGCTGCCATATTAAAGTTAAGCGAAAAACAAGGGAATATAACAAGTAGTAGACATGTGACAATATTGAATTGGGAGAGTCTTTAAGTATTGCGTTACGAAAAGTTTTCTGCTCTTTTTTGTTTTCTGAACCACACCAAATCGTGTACATAAGTCAGTTAAGTTGAAAGCATGGTTTTAAGGACAAATGGTAGTGGAAGAAGAAAATTCTTTTGTGATTTTCGCAAACAGCTACTTTCTAATGGATGGTGTGGCCAAATAGTGAAAAATATAAAAGGTTTCATTCGTGGGCTTCCCGAGTTTTAGACGTTTTTCCTTATTCGTCTTTTATATCGACATGGTAGTGGGCGTTCACGGTGCTGTCAGTCAATTTGAATGAGTAGTAAAAGTAGAAAAGAAGTTCAGTGTAGAGAGAAAAGTCATGGAATAAAAGCAGCAGCAGCAGCAAAATGCATATTATTATGTTTATACGCCACATCACGGCTACAACCACCACACTTCTATTCGTGGGCTTCCCGAGTTTTAGACGTTTTCCCTTATTCGTCTTTTATATCGACATGGTAGTGGGCGTTCACGGTGCTGTCAGTCAATTTGAATGAGTAGTAAAAGTAGAAGAGAAGCTCAGTGTAGAGAGAAAAGTCATGGAATAAAAGCAGCAGCAGCAGCAAAATGCATATTATTATGTTTATACGCCACATCACGGCTACAACCACCACACTTCTTATACTTCTACTCCTGCCGCCGCACCTAACTTTCCTTCACATGCCACGAGGAATATGTACACGCTTTGCACTCACGATTGAGCTGGGTGGCTTGGCTTAAGGATTATTATATAAGAACCGGGAGTTTACCGGCTTTGTAATGTCATGCCCTTCTTCTTCAACTTGTGCGTTGTGTGGTGATGGTGTGGCTCGGATAATGATACTCTGCAAAAGTAACATCCTGTGTGCTTTTGCCCTCCTCTTGTACAATACTGCATGGATGATATGCCTCTAGCTCTCTACGACTATAGCATACATGCATTGCATAATATCTTCAAGATAGCAGCGACATATTTGGAAAGAAAATGAGCCCCTTTTCCATCCATTCATTCATTCACCCACCCAGCACACGAAATTTTATGCCTGTGTAGAAAAAGTAAAAGTTATCCATATAACTACTCCATTATAATATTCATATAAATGTAGATATTTATATATTCACATATAATTTTACGGTATAAATGCAACGTTGCAACTTTATGTGAATGTCTGTGTTCGACCGTCTGTCTGCTCATCTCAATATCTACAACAGTTTTCTAATTTTGATCTCGCTGGTCGATTACTGATTCGCAGGAACATCCGATGCAGTTTTAAAGTGCCACCGACACTGAGTAGTCAGTTTATTTTTTATCACAGAATATTTCATTTCAATATGCACATAGACGATTTTCGCACAACGGTTTTCTTTAAACTCATAGATGTTTTTTCAAACTGAAGCAACACTCTGCCGGTCGATCGACTCGTATTAAAAGTGTGTTTTTCTGTTCCTTCTTTGCTCCATCTTATTCATTTTTTTCTCTGNTCATCTTATTCATTTTTTTTTCTCGGCACCGGTAAAGAAAGCATTTTGGTGGTGGTGTCTTTGCTCCAAAAAATCATGAAAAAGGGTTAAAAAATAACAAGGATATTCTCCCCATGTCCCTGAATACTCTATCTACGGAACCCACCACCTCCTCCATGATCAGTTTTTCCTCTTTTTACTGGAGTGGTGGCGATGGTGGTGGTGGTAATAAAATGGAGGAATGTGTAGTCAAAGCACGTATGAATTTTGTTTCCGGACCATGGCACCTGCTGTCTTGAGTTTGTATAGAGTCGCTGGATGACTTGATATAGAAAAACGTACGCACATTCTGCTTGCTCGCTGCTTCTGGTCTTCTTCTCCTCCAAAAGATACGATACTCTCGGTTGCTGCTGCTGCTCCCATTTTTATCTATCGTACACGAATACTAGTACTACTTCTACTACGAACCACGACTTTACTACAATCTTACTACGTTTTCTACTACCCATTTTCCCCGTCTTGGTCGGCATGCGTGCTTGCAGCAGCAGCAGCATTAGAGTTTTAAGTGGCTCGCCTATACTGTCAGCATTTTTATTGATACAATATCATCGGCAGAGAAGCAGAGCAAAATGGCATCCTGGAATATAAAGATGTTAAGTAATGCACTACTTATTTCCTTATAGCCAGCTTCCACAATTTTACTACATACTACAGCATCAGCCTGTGTCCAAGTGATGCCATTTATATACCTATCGCAGTAAACTTATCTCTAACTAAACCAAAAGGCTCACAATAAAGTTGACTATGGCTATACCTATTCTTTCAGTAATCCTGTCTGTTTATCCCGATGAAATTTCCTTTTATTGTTGCTCCTCTGCAATTCTTCTGTTACACTAGTACAGTAAAACTCTACGGATATAATAAAAAAAATCTTGATCCTGCGGTTATTCTTTCTTCTTCTTTTTTCCAAGAAAGCAACCTGATGCTGAAAAATTTATGTTGCGTGTCATCCGTTCACTCTCTGAAAGAAAAACGACGAGGACGAGGATATTTTACGACCAATAATAATGAAATA
>JAANSP010002604.1:0-12527 GCA_036850745.1 Homidia socia | reverse complement strand
AAATGATCAAGAATATCACGTCAGTCAGTAATGATTACGTCTGGATCAGGAAAATACGTTTAAATCGAAACGATGAGTAGAAAAAAACGGCAGAATTGTAGATTACAACCTAACTCACTAGCTGGCTTTTCAGTATAGTATTTTTTCATATACAAAAAAAAGCTTCAAGAGGGTCTCAACTTCTCAAGGCTTCATTGGAAAAAGAGATGATTGGAATAGAGTTTACCGTTTTGTTGGAGTCGATGATCCTCTTGAAGTCGATAAAATAAAGTCAATGATCAAGATCACGATGCATGATGAGGATTTTTGCTGATGATGAGAGAAACAGATGTAGAAATACCACCAACCAAACAAAACTGCATGAAGGAAGGATGAAAGAAAACAGAAAAAAATTGGAAGATTAAGAAGATACGGCCTTCACGCGGAACGAAAACAGGAATACAACAACGTGCTGTCGTGCTATACTAAAACTCGTTTACTAAAGTTTAATGTAGGTACGCAAGGCGGATGGCTGAAGATGAGTTCAGTTCAGGTTCATCCACGACGACGCATTATTAACAATCTTGTTTCAGTACAGCAGGTAAGCAGAAATGGATTTGTTGGTGGATAATAACAAAAATAAATACATACACACTTGGCAAATGGTACGTTAACTTTTTTTTACACAAACCGCTTACTACACTATGGTGGTAATACCATTAACTTTTAATGGTTATTTTTCTCTGTGTACTACTGGCATGTTAAAAGTATGCGTATAAATGAATAAAATATTTATTTTTATTCCTTTGGTGAGTTGTTGAGAAATGTATGGAATGTTTTTTCTTCCATTTCGAATTATTCCACCGTGAAAAAAATGAAGTTGCGTAATCATTCCTCTCCGTTTTACTTTTACTTTTTTTCAAAAGAAGCAAAAGAACATGATCGGCACGTGCCAGCATTTACTTATATTTAAATAAAAATACATATAGGTAGATATTATCAGGAATTAATTCTATACAAAAAGATGAAACTATTTTAATAAAAATACATTTAAATAATTCAACTCTTTTTTGTTATATTTGAAAAAAGAAGAAAACTTTATGATTAAAAAGTTTATTTTTTTTGAAAATGAAATCTTATTCCAACTTTATGAATGACTTGAAAGAATTTATTTACATTTTGAATTTGGTTGTTGCAATAGAAAGTAATAAATTCATCCCTGTCACATCATCATTAAGTTTCATGCAAACAAACTTTCTACTCATCCTATGAAATATATCCATCATCATCATCGCCATCATCACTTTTCCCCTGCGTTGGTAGCACAATGTAGTATTTACACAACAACATCGTTAAACTGTATACCAGCAGCAGTAGCAGCACCCGATAAAACGAAAATTTTAACTGCTCGTGTGAGCCGTGAGCATATTATACCCGTTCCTTAACAAGCAGCAGCAGGTTTTCTCACTTGCTTTGTGTACACAACAACACAGACTTGTGTCTGGCACAGCAACACATCATCACTCTGTTAATATATGTATTTTTCTTCCCCTTTCCCCATTTACATGGATGGATATTATTATATGGGAAACATCGCCATCATCAAAACCGGCAGATATTGCAAAGAAGCATTTATTTATACACCTACCTATCTTACTCTCACGGCTTGTTGTTGCTACCACCGTCATCGTAATAATCATCCTTCTCCACCACCACCTCCTCCTCTAACACATATTAAAGTTACACTAGTTGTCATTTCTCAGTAAAATTACACGGCACACGTTTATGGAATTATATAGGTGAATATGTTTGCGCTAAAAAGGAGGTAGGGTAGATAAGCAGTCGCAGTCGTCCGCCCGACCGTACACATGAGCTGACAGAATGAGCTCATAATGCAGAGAGAGCCCCCTGTAAATATATTTAACTTTTTCACTATCATCATTACATCAATCCTGCTGAATGAAACTCTTGACTTTTCTACTTTCATTTTAATAATCCCCTGCTACCATCATCATCATTATTATTATTGCTAGTAGTAAAAATTAATATTCAGGGGTTTAGCCTTAAAGGCGAGGCCGAAATGCTCATCTCATATAGTTTCTTCATATAATCAGTTGGCTGACGTCGACTGACATATATTTTTCAAAGTAAATATTATACAGTTTAGAGGGGCATTAGAGTATATACAAATATCCCATTTCTTAAACGAACTCTACATTGTTTACAGTATAATGGCAAGCAAGTGAGTTACAGAGAGCTGAATTTTTCCTGTACGTATTTAAATATGTGAAATACGAAAATTGTAAAAATCAATTTCCCAGTTTTTTGACATGTACATAGGTAGTCATAAAAGGAGGGTCGTGTACTTTTAAAATAATAATTAAGCTGTTTTTAATTCATCGCTCTGATGATGATGCCTGCTGTCACTGGTAAACTATTAATTGAAAACGCGCATCATCCATCCACAGGAATATGCTCATTATCAGAGAGTGTGCATCGATTTCTGTCATAAACTTTCAAAGGTACTCCATGTATAGCACAATAGCATCAATTCCCCCGTTTCCCCCAAATCTTTTTTGTTTTAAGCGAGTGTGCTTTGTACTTGAGAATACACGACTTTGTTGTGTGCATTTTGTGGCTACACCACACTTCTTCTCAGCACATATTGGATCATTCAGAAAAGTAAATCCAGAAATAGTTCATTAAATATTTAATAAATAAACGTTGAAAACATGGGCAAGTTGTTGTGTAAAATGCAACAAAAATCTTTATAAATTAAATATCAAGTTAAAAACAGAAAGAAGGTGGACAATGAACATGTTGACGGTGCGTTATGTTGGTATCAGTCAGCCAGAGAAATATTTTATAGTTTATTGAATATTTCCCTTGTCCCTTTAATATTTTTACATACCTAGATGGTAATCTAATAAATAAAATGTGCATGCATCAATTTTTTGAACCCAATTTCTTTCTCCTTGAGTAATAGGCAGTTTGGATTGAAATGAAAATAGCATTCATAACTTTGTGCATTGGTCCTTTGAGTAAAAATGTAAAAAATGTATATATGCATAAAGGAATTTTTATTGTAAGAACAAGAGTAATGGTTGGTCTCGAGGAGAAAATTTGAAAACATTTTGATATTCTCTTGGCGTGATAATACGTAGGTATGAATTTTGTAATACACATGAATAAACTTGTTCTAAGCTTTAACTCTCGATATTTAACAAAGTATGCATGCATTTCATATCTAGGTGCAGATCCATATTTCAATATATACGTATTATTACGTCTCAAGCTCTAGAAATGGCATTTTAAGATGTGTATATTTTGCAAAGCTGGAGAAAAAAGGTAAGCTATTTTTACTAGTCCATATGCTTCGTTTTTTGGCAATACATTATAATGTAAAGCATGCATACATGTGTACAATATTTTTTTGCCTCGTGCAAAAATTCAAACTTTATGGAAAACACTAAAGGGAAGGAAAAAACTTGTTACGCACTCAACAAGCCATTTTTACATGACTGTACACTATATACACACAATCATACGGCAACACAGTTTTTCTGCTGCTGCTGCGTGGCTAGTACACTTGAGACCAACTCTGGAAGAATGGGAGTTTTTAAGCGTAAAGTTGAGTTGTGTTGTAGCTACTGCAGCAGCAGCAGAATAGCTATATAGTGCCTTGTGCTCGCACAACTAGCGGCACAACTACGTTTATTATTGCCCGCTTGTTTCCCATTTTTTCGAGATATGCAAAAAAGAATTACTGCTGCAAAAGCTTTCATGTGTAAGTGCCTCTACTCTACAGGATGAGGAAGAAGAAGAAGAAGAGAGAAAAAAGTTAGCAATTTCAGCAAGACATGTAATGGAAGTAAAAGTACACATATACGTAGCGTACTTCACTACTACTACTGCATTTTTATACGCACACACACACCATCATCGTAATAATCATATCATATCGTATCTCGTTTGTCGTCCTATTCCATTTCTCCACATGGATTACTTACAACTTTTCAAACTTCATGGGAGGATATCATGTCACACTTTTGCGCAACATTTCTTTACATTGCTCACTACTATATGATGATGATGATTTGTCTATAGTAGCAAGTTGCAGAGAGCATAAACCCTTTCAAAAAAGTAAAAAAAATATACGTGACTAATATAAAAAAGCTGAGAAGAAAAAAGAAAAAGAAAAAGAAAAAAACGAAATAGGAACTTAGTTTTTTCAGTTTCCCTTTTTTTCTTATCATCATCATTCCATCCATATAAAGGCTTGTAAGTACTTTCATTCATATTGCAGCAGTTTTCATCTTGGCGTCGCCGACAACAACATGCCTACTTGTACATTGATGTTTTCCTACAAATGCCATACCACTATACCACCACCACCACCAACATCATCGTCATCATCACCATAAGCTGTATTTGTACTTATACACTTGTAAGTTAACTGTAATGGCTCTCTTAGGCAAAATGGAAACATTACAGTACACTTTTAATCGCTCCATAACCCTTCTTTTTTTCTACAACGAGAACACTGAACCACTGACTGAATGTGTCCAAAAACTACACATATATAACGTAACTATACATATAGCCGTGTGCTTTTTTCAATGGAAAAGTCCAATAAAATCCTGGAAATTTTTGCACATTATTTTTAACGGTCCTTTTTGCTTGTTGTGTGAATGTACAAGTGTGGATACTTTTTTACGCAAAAAACTGTAGTGTATTTACGGAACGAAAATGGTGATTGTTATAGAATGAGAGTGGTATATATGCTCTGGTGTGATGAAAGAGAAAAATACCTTTTTTCTTTTATAAATGCTTTCACGGTGATAGAAGCGATCCCACTACTACTCCATACTTGCTTACTGTTTTAAATACAAACGCAAGTTTTTTTCACTACTGCCATTATTATTTTTCGTATTGCTTGCATTTTTATTTTGTTTTCTCTTCTTTTATCATCATCATCATATCATGGTTTTCTTCTTCTTTTTCGTTTTACTTTAAAAAAACTTTTTCTCTTTCCGCATTGTAATCAGTTAATGGGAGAAATAGAAACGATAAAAAGGCTAAATGGATGTGTCTAAAAGGAGTACTTTATATGCATGCATACAAGTATTATGATGAGAGGATTATTATTCCTTCTTCTTCTTTGCTCTTATTTTTCTGCTTCTTCAAATGATCCTAATCGTTCCATTTCGTTAAATGTCTGGCCATTTTTTGCTTCCTTCTTTATTTCATAGTGATGATGATAAAAACGTATGTACATATTTAGGTACTTTATAGTACGTGATGTTGTTCTTGTTGTGTGGTGTTGGTTGTGGTAATATCCTTGAGCTTGTTTATAGAAAAGTATTATAATATTCTGCTGGGCGCAACTTTTACGAGTCATTGATTCGCTAACATGAAAGGCTTGTANATATTCTGCTGGGCGCAACTTTTACGAGTCATTGATTCGCTAACATGAAAGGCTTGTATAGGTATTTGTAAATGAAGGGAAAGTACATTTGTAGGACATCAGCACTTTTATTTTATGATATTATGTCAGTGGCTTGGGTGGCTTAGTTTTGAGTACAGTAGCCATACATCTATAATGTATAAAAGGCACTTTCTAGGTAAATGACAAGACAATAATATATTCTGGTAGAAAGTGCTCAAGTTTACATGCCACGTGTTAATTCAACTAATAACTTATTATTTTGTACATGTGTGAATCTGCCGCTGCTGCTTTTCAAGGAGAAAAGGTTTATTTGTTTTGATGTGTTGGTCTTGAAAGGTGGTGGTGAGACGATTGGTTGATACTGCACGGTAAAAGGTAGTATATGGAAAATTGCATGGGTTGACAATAAATATTAATGGGATTGTTGTAAGAGGATTATTAGTTTTGACAGGTTTGCAAGGCGGTGAAGTTATGTATTGGCATGTCAAATATGTATAATAATAATAATAATATGAGAAACCATATAAATTTTTCTCTTTTTCCACAGCAGAACTAGCAGTTTCACCTACCTAGAAAAGTTGGCTGCGCAAGAAAAGAAAATTTTTGAGTGAACCAACCAGACTGTTAATAAAGGCGAAAGCCGGTCGAGGCGACAGTGAGAAGTAGTTACATGCATTAGTAATGCCAAGTGTGGACTTGAAAATGTTATTTTGTGGTGTTGAAGGAAAATGTTCTTTTAGTTTTGACAGGTTTGCAAGGCGGTGAAGTTATGTATTGGCATGTCAAATATCTATAATAATAATAATATGAGAAACCATACAAATTTTTCTTTTTCCACAGCAGAACTAGCAGTTTCACCTACCTAGAAAAGTTTGCTGCGCAAGAAAAGAAATTTTTTGAGTGAACCAACCAGACTGTGTTTATAAAGGCCAAAGCCGGTCGAGGCGACAGTGAGAAGTAGTTACATGCATTAGTAATGCCAAGTGTGGACTTGAAAATGTTATTTTGTGGTGTTGAAGGAAAATGTTCTTGCGTAATATGCTATCTACATGAACAAGTCAATTTTATTTTTCTTGGCCAATTTCAGAGAGAATTTTCAAGTAGAAATATAATTTTCTTTGTGGCCATGTACGTATATAGCGTGTGCGGTACTTTAAACATGATTCGTTAACAATAATGCATACTTAAGAGAATTCGATTACTTATATTGTAGGAGAAGAAGGTTATATAAGCATAACTTATTTGCATAAACAACCGGGCATTTTCGTAAACAGTTTATTTTAAAGTAGCGTATCCGGTCATGTGAAGAAACACAAGTTGAGCACTGCACTGCAATTGGAAAGTGGAAAGGAAATGGTATAAAACTAGGCATATATTATTATTATTTGGGCACATGTCGTGTGAGATTTTTCTTTTTTTAAGTGGATAAAAATATAGGAAAATGACTCTGGTAAACGGACTGCTGACTTGAGTCTGAACCTGTCTAGTTAATGTACATAATAAAAAGGACAATGTGCACAGCAATGGCTCTCTTAGTGGCAATCTAATCAGTGCATATACATTTAATAAATGAACAGAAAAAAATACTTTAAAATTTTTCAGCTTGTTTTGAATAGAAAGTGGCAAACACTGCAGTACTATTATGCAACCACAACAGAATGCATATATACCCAACTTGAAAATAGTTATATAGGTACTCTTTTCCGCCATGTACAGTGAGCTTGGTAAACCACACAGGAAAAAAAATCTATTCCCTTCGCTTTCATTTCCTACTGGAATGGGTAAGGGTAACATGTCAAAATTGCATTATAAACTGCTTTCACTTTAATACTTCTTGTTACCCAAGTTTCTGATAATAACTCAATACACTGTGTGTTTCTTCCTCCTCGTCTTAACATTCCATTGCCCTGAAGAAGTGAGCACAAGAGAGAGAGAGAGAGAGAGAACGAGAGCAAAAGTAAAAACATTAAAAATAGTAACAAGGCACTGGAGGAAAAAGAAAGGAAACCGCAAAAACAGGGAAGGAGTAAACGAGAGAAGGAGGCGTGTATTTCTTACTTTTCTTTCACTCTGTTGTTATATGCACACACACAACTTTATTTCTCTCTCATGACTTTTCCCATGCAAGCTCAGTAGTAAAGCATAAAAAAGACTACACATTAGCACACATTCACAACAACGACGACGATGATGGTGATGATGAGGAAATGTTTGACTCTCTTTCTACTTTTCAAGTGAAAGTATTTTCAATGTTGTTATTTAGACAAGAAAATAACAAAGCGTGTGAGATTCCTTCAAAACCATGCAAAGTAGTTTTTCTGCTTTAAAAGGGACCTCCTCTAAAATAGTAAAAGTAAGTAATCAAACGAAAAAGCACAAAAGTAGCAGCAGCAGAAGAAGAAGAAAAATATCTTTTATAAAATGCCAACTTTGTTGGGAAAAGAAACACCAACAGAGAAAAATATATAGACGTGCATAAACATATAATAGGTACATTTATTTATTTGACGTATCATTTTGAGTATATATTTAAATGTACCTATATGCTTTAGCTTTTACAAAACAACAGAGATAAATATCACTGTATGCACCATTAGTGTACACAGAAAGGGAAAATTAAGACATCAAAGTTGTTACGTCCCACAAGGCAACTTACTTATTTTCTTTCATGCATGCTTGCTAAAACAAGTGCGAAAGTTTATGGGAGTGTAAAGATGCATGATTATATTCATATCAATATTATGAAGGGTACACGGATATACTTTTCTTTTTTTCTTTTTCGTCTGCTATAGGCATGTACAATATTATTGTTTTCATCGTCAACGATGCATGCATGCATGCACACTTGACATAAAAACTCCAAAAGCACATGCGGGCATCTGTTATGCATGGTTTTTATACAATGATTACTCTTTTCAGCTCTGCCTTTCACTCTACTATTTAGTGTTTGATATACCTAATATTATATAGTGAGTTCATTACGTAAAATGTTGTGGTAGAGTTGCGAGCAAATAATAAGCGTGCTATAATAGAGATATTCATTCACACAGCAAAAATAAATACATGGGCGATGTGAAAAACAGTTTTGCCTACTTTCCGCACGTAATTTCCATACAGAGAGAGTACAAAACCAGCACAAGTAGCATGTAAAAATGGAAACAAGCAGGCGAAAGTATTGTATGTACACTCTGTTGAAGAAAGTGCAAGTTAAAATTTGAAATAATGTTGTATATGTGTGTGTGCGTATAAAAAAGCACAGCGGATTTTTTACAGCGAAACTTATAAATGTCTTTAGACTCGCCTAGATTTTTTTGTGTGCATTGTGTACATATAAATGTTTCTGTATAAAGTCGTTGTTGTTGTGTATTTTGCTAATAAAGTTCACAATCTCGCTCGTTCGCTCCAGAGCTCTCAAAATTTTCAACCTATTTTGACGAATAAAGAAAAATTGTACTTGTGCACATTCAACTGCCGTCCACCACCACAACCATCATCATTACAACAGCAACAGGGAAAGTTTGTTTAAAATGAAAGAATGTAAATGGGATGATGATATATAAATATAAGCCATATATGTAAATCACCATGATATATAAAGTGGAACTTGACGATCAACTGGGAAATTACGAAACAAGAACTAACGAGGAAGCAGAGAGCTACACCACCACCCGTATATGTATATACATTGCATTTATTCAAATATCAAGTTGCTTTTTATGTCCCACTCTCACCTCGTCTATCATATCACAACCATGAATCATTTTACGAGCTCAGTGCCCTCCACGGTGAAAATATGGTTTTGATGCTGGCTTTTATGCATAGCTGCTGCACTCCTACTCCACAGCAAAAAGTGTAGTAGCTGCGATAATAACGAGGCATATTAAAGTAAGTAGTAAGATGGTAATAATGTTGCTGCCATTAACTTGATTTCACTCTGTGATTCTGATACGAAAGCATGAGAAAGCTCTTAAGTTATACCTTATAAACAACTTTCGTTTGTAAAGAATATGTCATACCGCAGCAACAGCATTTTTTACCTTTACTTGCTCCATTATGTTTTACCACTGTCTCCCTTGCATTCTATTATAACACACACTTTGATAAAAGCTCAAACTATAATGATTTCATATTATGCATTCATACAACTACCAAATTGGATAGACTTTTCAATGGAGTATTTTACCATATGGCACATAATATATTTTTTAGCATTGAACTTTTTAAAAAGTTTTCAATTTTTTTACCTTGGACGAAAAGTTGCAGAGAAAACGTTACACTCATAAGAATGTACTCTGTGGGCTAATATATGTTGCTGTAATGTAAAGTTAGACAAGCAAATAATAAAACCAACTTTTCATGAACGCCATCAATACTGGTTCTCTGGTGAAAGCTGGACGCTATATCGTGGATTTCCGTAAATATTAGTAAGATAATATGAATATAATTTCTTATTGTCGTCAATGTGTAAAATTTTGTGTTCATCACCGCGTGAACACTCATCTCTCTCCTGGGCTCTTTCCTGTCTTGCTATTTTATCATTTCACTCTTTCGTGAAAACCTCTTTTTCTACACAGGTAAGGAGAAACTAGACATACAAATTACATGAAAACCTAAAGTGAAAAAAATATGTTCATTGCGGTCTCTGCATTTTCATTCTTGCATATCATTATAAGCAATCTCTTATTACTTTCCAGTGTAATGCCTACACAGCTCCAAAGTGTACATACAACCACAACTTCATTGCATTACCGCACACACATACTCTCTCTCTCTTTCAAAGTCATGCAAAATGCTACCCGCATATGAAAAGAGCTCAAAGTTACAGCACAACACCACCGCACTAAACATGTACGTCCCAGATGAGAAAAGAAGTGAAAGTTGACGTGAAACACCACAATACTTTTAGAGTGTAATGCATTCATCAGATTATATTATTCTTGTGCCGCCATACTACCACTGCTACTCACTTGCCACATATGCACAAAAATAGCGATTTATATCAGCCATATCATCATCAGCAACAACAGCAGTCAGCAACAAAAAACGACATGCATTTTACTCGTTGATGATGATGGTGGTGGTAGAGTTTATTGTACGAATTGTTAGGTATAACCTGTCTGCCGGAATACATGTAACATGTAGACACACATTGCATTCTATCCGTAACTGGATATGTGCTCATTCATATTTTGATAAAAATGTGCACACGTATTATTCACTTGTTATTGCTGCTGTCGTCGTTGTACTGAAAGCACATGCATATTCATCCAGCCATTTTCCATTTGTAGTATTTATGCATGCCCAGCAACAAGATCAACAACCAAATCAAAAAATCCTTTTTACTGGGCTTCACGCCTGCCGTGCTATGCGATGGTTATTCTTCTGTAAAAAGTCATTGGCTTCACTTGCAGCAGCAGCAGCAGCATACTAAAGGTGATGTTGATGATGACGGAAATACAATGAGAATACCTAGTTGAATAGTAAAAATAAAAATAAAATGAATGCCAATATGAAATTCTGGAAAAATGTAGACAAGAAAGAATGAAAAGAGGAAGTGAAAGGCAATGGTATGGCAGCATGCGTCAGCCGTGGCAATTGAACAGAGTCTGCCTACCCGCATGGACTTATTATTATTAATATTATATTATACCGACTGGAGAGGAATTCAAGGTAAGAAGAGGAAGAATATATAATAATATATAAAGAATAAAGGAATAAAAAGAATGACGACGGCGGACGGGAGAAAAAAAGAGGAAATAGGGTGCTGTTACCGCCGCCAACGCGAGTAAAGTATGCGGTACGTGTGCATGCTATTTGGAGGAACATGAAGCATGCATGCGAGAGAGAAAGGATATGGGTTTTAGAATGCAAAGCGAAAAAGTGTGAACGTTCTCGTCTTTAGAATTTCGGGGAAGAAAAAGTAATGTAGCAAAGCAATAGCAGTAGTAGGTATACTTACACGTGATGCGTACGTATTGTGAATGATGATGGTGAGTGAATGCAATTTTGATTTAATGCGTTACACAGTTTACATTATACTTGCTCCATTGCCTTCATACAAACTTCCAATTTTATTCCATTTTCTTTTTCGTGTTGAAAATCTAACGAATCTATTCAAAATTGTATCGTATATCGCAAAAGAATGGGGCCGACTGCCGACTACTTTTACCACCTAATGTATGTATCTATTGGCGGTGCTGATGATGATGATACCGACGGCGGCAGCAGCAGTGCGTTTTTAAGTTGATAGAAACTATTCAGATAAATATGAGCGTTTAATGCATGTACAATGTGCAAACATATGGGTATATCTATATACCACCTACCTCGTCTTCATTCACTCACATCTTATAGTATAATGCTTTACTTGTACTCTTTTGACTATTACTTTTGTGAAATGCGTGTAAATACCAAAATATACCTTTAAATTATGCAGATTGACGATTCAGCACGTTTACATGCTTAAATAATATACAAGGTTTCATATCGATTGTAACTAACTGTATAAATGCAACTGAACACACAGAACAAGAAATTATTGTGCGTGCAGTGCAGTAGGAGCAGGCGACAAAGTAATGATGACGTGACAGTGCGTTTTTCAGTAGGCAGGACAGGGACATTCATTTCACTTTCCAGTTGCATAAAGTTGTACGGAATCAAACGAAACGAAAAAAAAACAATTCCCCCTTTTTGCTGTCGCTTTCCCCAACAGGAAAAAGAAGTCACTATAAAATTCTCCCAAAGCACAACAACCACAATGCATAATTGCATTGAATGAAAAAACACCTAAGCATGTAACAAAGTATATTTTGTGCATATATTACAATATTATTGAGTCATTCAAAAAAGAAGGGAAAACGCGATGATGATGATGGTGGTGGGTGATGGAGGAAAAGAGGTAAAAGTGTGGCGGCACTTTTTACTGCTGGATTTTGTTACTTTTTACCTCCTTCCATCACCCTTTTGTTATTAAACTAATGTGCATTATATTTACTTCACTTGACTTACATCACACCAACACACTCCACAGCAGAGAAAGATCTATGCTAAAGATATTGCCCGCATATCTATCCACTACTTCTACTACCCACATTGCATC